>VXCM01002357.1:25211-79222 GCA_014773175.1 Lucifuga dentata
CCCCCCCCCCCACGACCCTTAACAGGACAAACAGGTATAGAAAATGGATGGATATCATCTCAATGAAACAGACAGGAATAGCTTATTGTGTATTTGTAGCAATCTTGAATTGTCTCCTAAACAACTAGTGGACAAAGTTCATGCTCTTCTTGCTTCTGTAGCTAACAGCATGATATCTGACTTATATCCCTATTCAGGATATAAGTCAGTTTTCAAAGGTACAAATTGAGATTAAAACCATTACCTCTAGCAGAACTTTAACCAAAAGTGAGAGATCAGTTGGCAGTTTTAGAGCAGAGAATGATTTTACTCTGACAGCGGCAACTTATGTTAATGCAAATTCAGAACTGCAGCAGACAGGACCCACACGCATATAATCATCCATACAGGCATGCCATAATTCTGCCCTTTCTGCTACCCCTCCTTCCTCTGCTCACACAGAGCACTCACCCATGCTGTGCTACCCCTCTCCTCTCCGACCTTCCTGTTTTAGCCATCCACACAAAGTCAGAACATGGAAGCTTGCAGTGTAATGTAACAAGAATACTACAGTGTTACTCAATTTCCCAGATTTAAATTGTCATCTGCGGAAGAACAACCTATGCTCAAGGCTAAAATAAATGGTCAAAATCTATAACTGTCTTCACAGACAGCATTTTCTGTAAGTGTAGCTCAGGGATGGGCAACTTTGATGAGGACAGGGGCCAATAAAATTTAATTCTCAGGGGCAAAGGGCCACACATTAAATAAAACAAAAAATAAGGGAAATTGTCTGGGACACTCTCGTTCTGTTATTTTTGGAGATATACAAGGAATAACAGGAAAATAGCTGCTTCTGCTGGATGTTAATGTGCCCATGTTAATGAGTAGTATGAAGGCCTCTCCAAATAGAAGAACAGTCTTTAAATGTAAACTTTTTACTGATCTTACTGCTTTATTAAGATCATAGTTTGCTCTTTTGTAAGGGCAAAATATGATTTGCCCCTGTCTCCACGCCTGTGGGCCTCCTCCTTAAGGAAACGCAGTGACCTCAATTCAGCAGAAAATTTTATTTCAGTTTATTGTTGTAGTGATAGTCCTAGTAGGGATGCACAAAAGCTCACAAAAGCTGATGTAAGAAGTAACTGCACCTGCACAGTCGTCCAGGGTGTTGTTGGCAGATTTGAAAATGTCCCAGTCTGTTATCCAGACAGTCCCTCAGCTCCTCTATGGCTTCTGTAGACCATGTTCTTATTGACCTCACTTCAGACATGGCCACTTTTAGCTTCAGCCTGTATGAGGGGATGAGATGGATGAGAGCGTGATCGGAGTTACCTAGAGGGGCACGGGTACTGGCTGTATAGGAGTCCTTAATGGTGCTGTAGCAGTGATCCAGGGTTTGCCTTCTCTGGTGGGGCACTGTATCAACTGTTTGTATTTAGGGAGTTCAACACTCAGTTTAGCANCTTCTCTGGTGGGGCACTGTATCAACTGTTTGTATTTAGGGAGTTCAACACTCAGTTTAGCATGGTCGAAAACACCTATGATAATAACTGGACAGTCTGGATGTTGAAGTTCAACCTCTATAATACCGTCATCCAGCTGTTGCTGCGCAGAGACGGGATTAGCTGAAGGTGGGATGTAAACAGCAACCAGTAAAATGGAGGCAAACTCCCTGAGGCAGTAGAATGGCCGACAGTTGATGATCAGAGTTTCCAGCTCAGGCAAACAAGAGCTAGATAAAACAGTCACATCACTACACCACCTTTGATTTATATAAAAACACACTCCTCCACCTTTTGATTTGTGGCTGAGAGCTGGGTTGCGGTCCGCTCTGGAAACAGAGAAGCCAGAGATCACCACCGCTGAGTCTGGAACAGAGTCATTGAGCCAGGTTTCAGTGAAGCAGATCTCACCAAAAGTTGCAGTTCATCCAGCTTGTTGCATGGCGAGCATTGGGGAGAAATAAGCTAGGGAGCACTGGTTAAAAGTATGTCTCCAGCGCCGTACGAGTGAGCTGCCTCTCCTCCCTCTCGCTCTGTGCCTACATGCCCGGTATCTGCTCTGAGACGTGCTCCATTCAGGGACGGTGCTTAAATGTTGTGATGAGTCCAACCCTGAGTGAAAGTCTCGTAAAAATAAAAGCTGACTGCAATCATATGTTATATGAATATTATTTCTAAGCGCCAGTTCAGCAATGAAAACAAACAAAAGTAGGACACACCAAAACACCACGGCTGCCTCTCGGGACGCCATCTTGGAACATCAGTTTTTAGGTTAGTTTGCCTTTAGTGGTCTTCTACCCTTCCATAGTCAACTGTGGTCCTTTTGCCCTCCATTGACTCCTGACTTTATTAGAGGGTTCTTTAGTTCTCTGGGGAGCACTCTTGTGTTCTATGTCAAGACTCTGTACTCACTCTGTACATTTAAACATTTAAACCTACTGTAAATGCTCAAATAGTGGCCGGGGTCTTTATTTTATAACTGCAAGGAGAACCAGGCTTTTATTGGAGGTAGGCCTTTATTTCTCATTTTAAGCTATATAATCTCCATGCTTTTCACCAAAGGAAAACATTAGAGCCTAGAGCCTCGTAGCAGCTTTCAGCGTGTTCCACCATTGATGGATAAACCCATAACTGCATAAAAACACACCGCCACAAGGGAGAAGCGTGTCAGTGTGAACACGCCTCCAGGCAGCTTTTATCAAGGTTCATTTTCATCCATCTTTCCAGGTTGGTGATGACAGTGGAACGTCACTCGCTCCTCCCCGGGGACGGGGAGGCAAAATGAAATTTCAATCCCTGAAAAAATTACTAAATAAATACAAAATTTAAACAAAAGTGGCAATTTTTTTCAATTATTTCACCTATAAACTTTGAAAAAAATTGACTCCTCTTTGATAAGCTTTCTTGCTCCACACGATAGAATCTTCACATTAAACTTTTAAATAACAATGAAAAAAATAAAATCACTGTGAAGCCAAATGTAATCAACTAAACGCAGTGAAGATAATGGCACAGACTGCTCTGCATTAAACAGCTTTGTCATGGACGTGGTGCATGTTCTGCGGGTTCCATGCCACTCGGCCGTGCACATGATCTTCCTGCTTCCCCTGTTCTTCACGATCTGCTTTGATCAATCGGCTTTCCTTCACATTGAGCTGTTTTGTAGTTGAAGGGACGACGGCTGGAAAGGAGTTTGAAAAGGTTTGGCATTTCAAACATAGCTGCTGTCATCTGGTGGCAGCAGCAGATTACACTAATATCTACCTGGGCCAGTAACAGACACACTAAACCCGCCTTTATTTGAGACCGGCCTTTATTTCTTCCTGCTGANCCCCCCCCCCGGCTATTATTAGATGTCGGCCATTATTTGAATACCGGTTTTTATTAGAGCATTTATACCAAGAACCAGTTGGTACTGCTTTGTGCAGCCTTCGCTTTTATTATTTTCCAAATTGTCGCCACCATATCTTATGTTGAGTTACACACAGCTTACTCATCTTTCATTCACATATTTCTCACTTGCACACATGCAGACACGCTATTATCACTCATCTATAAGTCCCACACACACATAACTTTGAGACTCTTTCACATCGCATGCTGCAGTTGTTCTGTTCTCAGGCCTGATTCATCAATAAAAAAGATCGCCTAAAGATGAACTCTGCCTCTCTAGCTTTCTTTTCCATCAGGAGATATAGCTTGTTTAGTTTGAGAGGAGAGAGGACTGTATTTGTTATAAGCTTCACTGAAGAAATTTGTGCAGCTCACTCACTTTTCCAACAGGCAGGATATAGAGGATGGCCTGGAAAAGGATCCAGAGGACAACAAGGCCAAAGGCCTTGACATCCCAGAAGGTGTGGAGTGAAGATGGAGGAGGGGGGGGGAAGTTGACCAGGCTGGGGTCTCCCAGGTTGACCTGCAGCAACAGGAAGAGAACCCAGGCTGGCAGGAAGAAGAGCCAAAAGCACACTCCTGGAAGAAGCAAAAGACACAAGGGTTATGTGTGTTACCATCTTCATTCACATACTATATTAACAGCAGCATGCAGAGTTGTAATGAAATTGCCATTCAGTCTCTGTCTACACCTGAACTGATACTGCTTGCTTGTCCTTCTGTGTGTGAAGATTTATACACAGAAAGATTTGGAGTGTGCTGATGATAAAGAATTCTGAACCATTTTACCATTTAATCGCAACAAGAAAATATAAGGCCGAAATACAATAAAACAGTGTGAGGCAAAAAGGATGATTATCACTGTATAAAAGGCTCCAGGGTTAGACTATTTCCTGGTTTTATTTTGAAGTTTGTATCTACTTCCTGTCTTGTGTTTTCTTTTAATGTGCAGTAGCTTGCTAATTAAGTTCATTCCTGTGTGGCAGTCGCATCTGATCGGTGTTGCAGTGCTATTTAATTTACTATTGTGTTAAATTCAGAAGGTCACCGGACTCACATGGGTTTCCCGTTCTACAGTACATGAAAGAAAGTAAGTTTGTTTAGTATGGAATAATTTGCTCTGTAACTTTGCCGAGTATGTGCTGTTAACTTATGCTAGCTTGTTTAGCTGTGGGGGGAAGTGTATCGTCGTTTGTGTGAGTGCCTGCAAGATTGTGGTAATCCTCTGGTTCAGATTTACTTATGTGTATATTGCCTCCTTTAGTATTAGTTAATTATTATGCCTANGTATAAGTGTATCATCATTTGTGTGAGTGCCTGCAAGATTGTTGTAATCATCTGGTTCAGATTTACTTATGTGTATATTACCTCCTTTTGTATTAGTTAAGTATTATGCCTATGGGGATGGTTTGATCATTATGTTAATGTACATTTCTGGTACACAGTGTNTAAGTATTATGCCTATGGGGATGGTTTGATCATTATGTTAATGTACATTTCTGGTACACAGTGTTTCTTTTTGGTGTGTATAATTCCACCTTATGTGCAGCATAAAAGTGCACCTCTTTCAGTTTGTAATTGTGTTTGTTTTTTATAGAACTGAGATAAAGAATTGGGAAACAAAGAAGTCTCCTGTCCTCTCCTTAAGTGTTCTGATCAACACTCAGGGTTGTTTACTGCTAGCACCTTGAATCAGTGACATTAACCTCCTCCTCAACAAGTGGTCCTTCGAGCCGGATAGCAGTATTCATCCCTGGCACCATGGAGCGTGATGAGGAGAGGTTTGAAGTGAACAGACCACGACGTCTAACCCACCCACCTGTCCGACTGCAGGATTTTGAATTAGTATATCCGGGCTATACAGGGATATTCCACCTCATGCTCCACATACAGCTGTCACAGAGCATGTAATGTTTCCCCAACTGGAGGGACCAGTCCAGATGACACCCTTCTACTCCATCCCGAGACATCCTGATAGCATCCACGGGGATGCTGCTCATCCTACAGCATCACATCTAGCCCCTGCCCATTCCAGGATGAGAGACAACAGTGAGGACCTCACAGGACATTCTCCAATCTCCCAGATCCCCCACAACACAGAACGGCTTTATGGTGATCACCTGAGAGCTATCCAGAAGGAGAACGCTCAGCTTCTTTAAGCACAACAGGCCCTCCATGCTGACCTAAAGGAACTCAGAGAGGTTCGCTCTGAGTATAGAGCTCATTACTGCTGCCAGAACTCTCCAAGCTGATTTCAGTTCAGCTAGTCTGCAGTCATCCCGTGCCTCCTCCCTTGCCTTCACACCTTTGCTGACACATTTACCCTCATACCACCTACAGCAGGCGGGGTTGGATGCCAAAGAGGAAGAGGAATGGCCTGCCCCTCCTCCCTGGCTGGAACCAGACGAAGATCTGTGTAAGTGTGTTACGGGTATAAAGTTATAAAGTCTTGAGTCATTCCCGCCACCATATCCAATTACGCCCTCATGTCAGAAATACCATCCAGCTCCCACTGGTCATTTGGGTTATCCACCAGCACCATGTACTCTCCGTTATGCCCAGCCACCAGTGTCTGAACCTGTGTATAGGGGTCCTCAACCTACTATTCCAAAATTCGTCCGCCCAGATCCTAGTGAGTTTGCCAGACTCTGAATAGCGTTAGAAAATCTGCTTCCTCCCGATGGGACTGAACTTTTCAAATACCAGATCTTGGTTGACCATCTGAAGCTAGATGAGGCCAGACTGATTGCAGATGCCTACCTAAATTCTCTGACCCCATATACTGATACCATGGCAGCTCTCCATGAGAAATTTGGACAACCGCATCAGCTCGCCTTAAAGAAAATAGCCAGTGTTCTGGAAGCCCCAGATGTGAGACGAGGGGACACAGTCGCATTCCAAAAGTTCGCCCTACAGGTGCAATCTCTGGTTGGCCTGCTGGAAACCTTGGGATCTGAGGGGCGCATTGAGTTACAATGCGGGTCACATGTTGCACGGCTACTTAGTAAACTTCCCCCAGAACAACGGGCCGAATTCTGCCGCCACATGTACTAGCAGTGTGGAACTACACATACCTTGCATGATCTGTCAGACTGGCTCCGTTATGAATCCTGGTGCCAGAGTTACGATGGGCACTCTTCATTAAGATCTGGTCAAGTTTGGCCAACCATAAAGTCTGATCATAATCAGAGGATTGTGACTGTGCTTCATGGAGTGGGGGAGTCTTCAGAGACTGTTTCCCCACCAACTCAGAGTGACGGTAATAAGAGGACATGGAAGACGAAAACCAGAGCTTATTGCCCCTATTGCAACAGTTCTGAGCATTACCCGAGTCAGTGTAACACAGTAGCTCGACTCACCACTGACCAACTCAAGGAGTGGATTCAGGTCAACAAATGTTGGCACTGTGCCCGAGCCCACCAAGCTGCCCAGTGCAATCTGAAGAAACCCTGTAACCTGTGCCAGGGTAAGCACCTTCAACCCCTTCACGAAGTTAATGTATGGGAGGTAAAGAAGGAAGTAAAGAACACAGCAAACACTGGGGAAAGTTGTCTCACTAGCTCCTCTTCAACCAGGCTATATCTGGACTGACCTGTGTCAGGAAGTCGTGTTATGGTGTGTTATGGTGGTTCCAGTACACCTTCAATGTCAAGGCCACACCTTAGACACCTTTGCTGTCCTGGATGACGGTTCTGAAAGGACTATGATGCTCCCAGCAGCTGCCAAATTCCTTGGTATACAGGGCCCATCTGAAGAGCTCACACTACGTACTGTCCGGCATGACATTCAGGTGCTTCAAGGGTCCTCTGTGTCCTTTCGAGTATCCCCATCTACCAAACCTCAGATCAGTTACCAGATAGAGAAGGCCTTTACTGCTGAGCACCTCAATTTAGCTCAACAGTCCTACCACTTGGATCACCTACAAAAGAAGTACAAGCACCTGCGTGGTTTACCTGTCATGCCTCTGAAGGATGTTCAGCCTCTTCTGCTCATTGGGTCTGATCAGCCCCATCTCATCACGCCCACTGAACCTGTTAGACTCGGCCCTCCGGGAGGTCCGGCCACTGTACACACCAGGCTTGGGTGGACCCTCCAAGGCCCTGCACAGTTCACGGGGCGCCCCAATATCTCACAACAGTGTCTGTTGACCACTAACATTTCCCAGTCAGAGGAGCTGCTTATGCACGTGCAGCGGCTCTAGCAGGTCGACACAGTTCCTCACCGTGATGAAAAGGAGGTCACCAGATCGAAGCAGGATCTCGAGGCTGTCAACCTGCTAGACGCTAAAACCATCCACAAAGAAGTGCAGGGTGTCCTCAGGTATGCTACACCATTACTTCAGCAGAAGAACATGCCTCCTTTACAAGCCCCGAAAGAGTCAGTCATGCCTAGCTTACGCAGCACAGAGAGATGCTTGTTGAAAGACTCAGGGAGAGCTCAAGCATACCAAACTGAAATGGATAAGCTCATCCAAACAGNGTTGAAAGACTCAGGGAGAGCTCAAGCATACCAAACTGAAATGGATAAGCTCATCCAAACAGGAGTAGTACAGGAAGTTGCCCCAGATCTGTCCGCCTCCAGCGAATCCTGGTACATCCGACATTATCTTGTCAGCCATAATGGCAAATACAGGATCGTCTTCAATTGCTCTCATGTATACCGGGGACAGAGCCTAAACCAGTACCTGCTGCCAGGTCCTACTCTGGGAGCCTCACTGTTGGGTGTGCTGCTCAGATTCCGGGAGTATCCTGTAGCCGTGAGTGGCGACATCAAGGCTATGTTTCATCAGGTCTGTCTCCTTCCTGTTGATCATCCCCTGCTCCGTTTCCTGTGGTGTGAGTTAAAGGTGGATGAGCCCCCGAGGATCTTCGAGTGGCAAGTGTTACCCTTCGGTACTACTTGGAGCCCCTGTTGCGCGATCTATGTTCTTCAGCGCCACAGTCAGTCAGCTGAAGATATAAGGTTCTCGGTGGAGAACTGTTTCTATGTAGACAACTGCCTGCAGAGTGTGGGCACACCAGAGGCAGCCAAGCATTTGATCAACCGCCTAAGAGAGGTTCTGAGTAAGGCTGGGTTTGATCTACGTCAGTGGGCTTGCAATGTTCCCAATGTTCTAAGTCATCTGCCTCAGGAAGCCCGGTCTGAGAGCCTGGAGCTGTGGTGCGGTCATGATAAGACTGAGATCCTGGAATCCACTCTAGGCCTCAGCTGGAAGTGGCAGGCTGACATCCTTGGGTATAAGCATCGCCCAGTCATCTACGACACCCCAATACTGAGGAACATCTATAAGGTCCTCGCGACCCAATATGATCCCCTAGGGTTCCTTCTACCATATACTACCCGGGCGAAGATCATTGTCAAGCAGCTATGGAATAAGCAACGGGGATGGGATGACCCAAACCTACCTCCAGAGCTTCTTCAGATGTGGCAAATTTGGGAGGCTGAGCTGCAATACCTGCCAGATGTGATCCTTCCCAGGCCATACGTGCCAGCCAGAGTAGGTCCCAATGGAGTCAAACATGAGATCCACATCTTCTCCGATGCCTCAGAACAGGCCTATGGAGCCGTGGCGTATCTGAGAACTGTAGACAGTATGGATCAAGTGCATCTATCCTTCATCCTGGCACGTGCCAGAGTGTCACCAAAACGCACCCACTCCATTCCAAGGCTAGAGCTCTGTGGAGCCCTGGTTGCAGCCCAGTTATCCAGATTGCTACAACGAGAACTCACCTTGCCCATAGAGGGAACCGTGCTGTGGACAGATTCAACTACAGTTCTTACCTGGCTGAATTTGGAGTCCTGCCGTTTCAAAGTTTTTGTTGGGAATCGAATAGCAGAGATTCAGGAGCTCACTGAGAAATGTTCCGGGTGCTACATAGATTCAGCCAACAATCCTGCTGATGATCTCACTCGAGGCAAGACCTTAAATGTCCTTTCTAAGCCAAACCGATGGTCCCAAGGACCTCCCTTCCTCCTCCAGGTCCCATCCAACTGGCCAGGAATCCTGAGTCCTGCACCTACTGAGGACTGTGCTGAGCTTCGGAAGTCCGTCCTTTGTGGTATAACCATAGTGACATCTAATTCTGACAAACCCAACATCAGAAAATACAGCACCTGGCAGGAGCTCTTGGACTCCACAGTAAATGAGATCCAAGCACCGTCTGATTCCACTTCCCCTCCTCAAGCCGACCAATATCGGCAAGCAGAAATCCTTCTCCTTAAGCAGGTTCAGCAGGAGTAATTTCCTGAGGATTATCAACTCCTAGTGAGGGGAAAACCAGTGTCATCAGGCAGTCGCCTACTTACCTTGGCTCCGGAGATTGACAAGTCTAGTGGCCTGATTAAAGTTGGTGGGAGACTACAACAAGCAGAAATTCTGGATGAATCCACTAAACATCCGGTTGTTTTGGATTCCTCCCACCCAATCACCCTACTGCTGATTCAACATTATGATAGCCAACTCCATCATCCCGGGCCAGAACGCGTTTTCGCAGAAATGCGACGCTGCTACTGGATCCTGTATGGGAGGGAAGCCATACGTAAGCATCAGCACACCTGCATCGACTGTCAACGTTGGAGAGCACAGCCCATCACTCCTAAGATGGCTGACCTGCCGCCTGCTCGCCTCCGTCTACACAAGCCTGCCTTTCATTCTTGTGGAATGGATTGTTTTGGGCCTCTGCTGGTGAAGGTTGGGAGACACAGAAGCGCTGGGGGCTTATCTTCAAGTGCCTAACCACCCGAGCAGTTCATCTGGAGCTTCTGCACAGTATGGACGCTAATTCATTCCTTATGGTCCTCAGGCGGTTCATCGCACACTGGCTGAGCTTTGGTCCGACCGAGGAACTAATTTCTGAGGAGGAGAGAGGGAACTGAAGGAAGCCTTCACCGCTCTGGGCCCGGACCTACAGAAACAACTAGCACGTCAAAAGATCCAGTTCCATTTCAATCCCCCATCAGCTCCGCATTTTGGCGGAGTATGGGAACAGGAAGTCCGCTCAGTCAAGTCTGCACTGTACACCACTTTTGGAACCCAATCTGTGCCGGAAGAGGTCCTCCTCACTGTACTTCTAGAAGTGGAAGCCATTCTCAACTCCAAGCCTTTAGGCTACATTTCAGCGGACATCGCAGACCCGGACCCAGTGACTCCCAGTAGTCTACTCATGGAGCGGCTGGATGGATCCTTGCCACAGGCAGTATACCCAGAGACCGAGCTGTTAAGTCGTAGACGTTGGAAACACTCCCAAGGCTTGGCGGACCAGTTTTGGTCCCGATTTATCCGAGACTACCTCCCTAGCTTGCAGAACAGACAGAAGTGGCAGTCTTCCCCTGCTGATCTCATGGAGAGAGCTGTGGTAATGATCGTTGACCCAAAGACGCCTAGGGTTTTATGGCCTATTGGTCACATGATCAAGACCCATCACAGCGCGGATGGCCATGTTTGATCAGCTGATGTAGACATCAAAGGACAGACCTACACTCGACCAGTGACCAGATTGGTGATCCTGCCAGCCCTGCCAGCTGATGAAGAGGATCTTCCCACGAACACCCCAGACACTAACTGAAAGGTGTTGCCCTTTAGTTGATCGAAGGTGCTCTGCACCTTCGGGGGCAGCTGTATAAAAGGCTCCAGGGTTAGACTATTTCCTGGTTTTATTTTGAAGTTTGTATCTACTTCCTGTCTTGTGTTTTCTTTTAATGTGCAGTAGCTTGCTAATTAAGTTTGTTCCCGTGTGGCTATCACATCTGATCGGTGTTGCGGTGCTATGTAATTTACTATTGTGTTAAATTCGGAAGGTCACCGGACTCACATGGGTTTCCCGTTCTACAGTACATGAAAGAAAGTAAGTTTGTTTAGTGTGGAATAATTTGCTCTGTAACTTTGCCGAGTATGTGCTGTTAACTTATGCTAGCTTGTTTAGCTGTGGGGGGAAGGACGCATGCACGTGTATAAGTGTATCATCATTTGTGTGAGTGCCTGCAAGATTGTTGTAATCATCTGGTTCAGATTTACTTATGTGTATATTGCCTCCTTTTGTATTAGTTAAGTATTATGCCTATGGGGATGGTTTGATCATTATGTTAATGTACATTTCTGGTACACAGTGTTTTTTTTGGTGTGTATAATTCCACCTTACGTGCAGCATAAAAGTGCACCTCTTTCAGTATGTAACTGTGTTTGTTTTTTATAGAACTGAGATAAAGAATTGGGAAACAAAGAAGTCTCCTGTCCTCTCCTTAAGTGTTCTANTTTTTATAGAACTGAGATAAAGAATTGGGAAACAAAGAAGTCTCCTGTCCTCTCCTTAAGTGTTCTAATCAACACTCAGGGTTGTTTACTGCTAGCACCTTGAATCAGTGACATTAACCTCCTCCTCAACAATCACTATATGAAACAATATGTTTGTATGCATCTGTTGAATGTTACACCTCCAAATCTGTTCTTTAAAAATGTGCATCTTAAAATTTCAATGGAAAATGTGCATACATAATTTCATCTTCATCTCTTAAATGTTTTCTTAGTGGATAATTGCATTTCAATGTATTGGCCATAAGTAAAATAAAAATTAAAAAAACACCTATAGTTTAACCTCTATTTTTAAAACAAATTTTATAACTGAGGTTCTAAACGACACTTGTGTGCCCTTTTACCAGCAATAAATATGTACAAGGATCTGGCCACAATTTCAGTACTGCTGACTGCCAACAGAACAAGTAGAGAAATCCTCTGTGCCCTGCCTGTTGGTAATTTTGACTTTATTCATTTAATTACTCAGTTTAACTAAATATATCACAGCACCTTTCCATCTATATATCACGCAAGTCACTTTTGCAGTTTTATAAAAATTACTGCAGTGTTCATTCAAAACGTGCCAGTTCGGAATGGGCCGGACTTTATGGTGAGTGCCGCAGCCTGTCATAATTTAGTTCTGCACGTACTCATGAGCTAGTTTTGTTTGCTGTACGTATGCTGCCGCGCCCAGAGCGTATCCTGCCGCCCTGACTACTTTTTACCAGCACAGCTCAATTCTAGAACCGCTCATCATCCAAACAACTTCACACGTGACACTGTACATCCTTGGGTCCTGAGCAATAAACCTGCTAAATAACTTCATTACAGTGCCGGGTTCTAGAGATGTTGGTGCCTCAGACAGAGATTTCTGCCTTTATAGTTACATTTCAATAATTATTTTTCATCCCTACTACATAGATTTTGTTTTCATCATTTTTAATTTGTATTTATGAATGAAGAAGATATTTGGCTGTTTTGTGGATTTTTCTGGCCCTGTAATTTATATTCAGACTGAAAGCAGTATTCTTATGTTCATGTGAACCTTGCTGACAATTACAGTGGATAATGTGCTGCCACTGTTTCAAAGACCAGAGGTCTCCATGCATCTTTACATGCGGAACTTGACTGTGAAACTAAAGCTTTTACTCAATTATATTATTGTAGGTATGCAGTTCATTATGGTAAGTACAAATACAGTGAAATAATACATTGTGCTGTGTGTGTGTGTGTGTGTGTGTGTGTGTGTGTGTGTGTGTCTTTGTACATGGTGATAAAGTTTCCTCCTTGGGTTGTTTTTTCTTGTTAGGCTATGGGCTGATGAAGAGCCTGTAGGTCCAGAATAAATATATCACAACTACAAACCAGGGGTTTTCCTACATAGAGAAGTGCGAGGCGGCCGCTTCCGTCAAATTTCGTGCTGCCTCCACCTCTCTGAGGAGTGTCTTCATGGAAAACACTATTTTCTAACAAGCACTGCACTCGGTGGATTTCTGTCATTTGTAACTGCAATTAATTGCAGCATTACGCCGATGTGGTGGCGCTGTATCGTAATCAGCACAGTGCACCGGGAAAGGCGCTGCCAGAGCGAAACCCCATGGCGCAATGAGGGCCGGCATGCGTGCCTGGAACCCCCCCAGCCCCATGGGGTTCTGGGTCCATCTGAAAAGCTGACTGATCCAGATGACTTTTCATTGCGTCGTCTTGCTGTTCTACCAGATGTTGATGAATGTGACACTAAGCAACAAATTTGAAGCGGTAAATAATTATGGTTTAAATGATTAAACATCAGAGAATTCAGAGAGCGTATGGTTTTAACATTGGTCAGGGCATAATATGCTCAGTCGTGCTGTGTAAATGTTGTCTATGTTTTTCTATCTCACACACACAAAGAGCTTGATTATTCAAAATGTTTACTGTATTCATGTATTTAAATAGTCTTTGCTGGCTAGAACTAAATCACTAATTGATTTGAGATTTGAGTTGAAAACATGCCTGTTCCGACCAGCTGGACTTTATGGTGAGCGCTGCAGCCTGCCATAATTTAGTTCTACACATTTTCATGAGCTAGCTTTGTTTGCTGTACGTATGCTGCCACGCCCAGAGCATATCCTGCCGCGGGACTACTTTTTACCGGCACAGCTCAATTTAAGAACCGCTCATCCAAACAACTTCACACGTGACACTGCGTGCCCTTGGGTCCTGAGCAATAACCCTGCCGAATATCAACTTCATACAGTGGCGGGTTCTAGAGATGTTGGTGCCACAGACAGAGAAACTGTCTTTANAATATCAACTTCATACAGTGGCGGGTTCTAGAGATGTTGGTGCCACAGACAGAGAAACTGTCTTTATAGATAGTTGTAATTTTCTTCAATCGTACAATTATTAGAACTCCTACAATATGTTGCTTGTAAAAAGTGTTTGTTTGCTTGAGCCAGTTGAAGGCATGGTACACATGCATGTGTGCATATGATCAGAATGCAGGGTCGGACTGGCCATCAGGAAAGGCGGGACTTTTCCCAGTGGGCCTGCTGGTGGCCTTTGAATTGCACAATATAATTAAAATTAATTTAAATAAAGCAAACATAACTTTGAAAAATGTATATTTTACAAGTAGGCACTTAGATTAAAAATGGATTCTAAAAAGTGAAAGGGTGGAGCAGAGAAACAGTGGACAATTACAGACATTAGCCCTACTATCCACTCCCCTGACATCTTTAAGTCCTAGTAAAAAAATTAGGATCCCAATTCGACCCTGTTAGGATGGTACCACCTCCTCCTCATTTTGAGCCAGGAAAAACCGTGCAACCATATCCATTGTAACTGGTTGTTATCTCTGGGCTTTAGGATCATCTTTATTTTTGTCAGGGTCAAACACATTTATCACTTTATCATGTTGTGAAAATCTGTGACAGAACATTATTGTTTCACTAAGTGCATTTCAGGGGACATGCAAAATTAATTATTATCATCAGCCAATCAGATGTCACAAATTACAGTACTTATATTCCCAGGCACAACTATTTTGAGATTTCCAAAGGGAATTTTTGCCAAGATTGAAAACATGATTAAAATTACTAATGCTTTTTATGAGGGGAAAAAAAAAAAAAACCCAACACAGATTTACTTCATAAATGCTCAAAATATATTGGAAACGGAAATTAAAACCGCTGCAGTGGATCATTAAGGACACAGGCCCTTTACACTGCAAATTGTTCTGTGCTTGCCAAGATTTAAAATCTTATATTTGGAAATATGAGATTAATTATCTTGTTTTAAAAGTAATTTACTAGTTTCTAGCTCTGAATTCATAGCATATTCTTAAATTGATCATGAATATGTCTTTTATGCCTCATTTAGTCAGGAAATGTTAAAATTGAGTAATTTATTGGTAAAAAAAAAAAACAAAAAAAAAAAAAAANAAAAAAAAAAAAAACAAGCTACATTAGATGGAGAACATTCTCTTTCATTAAAAAAGAGAACCTGTTTCAAGATTCTGTGAAAATTCAAGTTCAATTTCTTGATTTAAGAAACACACATAAGGTATATTTAAAAAAAATTAAAGTTTTATTCAATGCTTGACCGAACATGCTTAATTAACATGTTCAATATACAAAACAGAATGACCTCAACACAACTTATGATACATTTACATATCCCCGTGCCTTTTTTTATGTAACCTCAACCACAACTCATAATACAGTACAAGCAGGGGACAAATTAAAGGGAAAAACCTCAATAAAAGAGCGGAGAAACATCAAATACAGATGCTGTGGTTTGTTAAGTATGAAAATGATGTGAATAAAATGCTACACTTATTACATTTACCAGATCTTAACCTGTGGAAGATTTTGGAACATGTAACCACAACTCATGATACATTTACATATCTGCAGGCCCATTTCTGTGTGCAATAATATCACAAAGACTATATTTTATTGACACAAACACACTTTCTTTGAAACTAATAGAAAAATATGAGGTGTAATCAATAAGCTCATGCACTAGTTCTGTTGCCTGGGCAAGAGTGGGCACTGCCACTTCATATTGCCAACAAATCTTTATCAAAATTCAAAGTTTCGTAACGCTGATACTCAAAAGCAACAACAGAGGAATCTATCACAAACATATACTTTATCAATCCAAACAGGTAAAGTAGCACATCCGAGATAATCAGAGACTTCCCACTGATGTAATTATTACCAGAGGGTAAGCCATTTCACAGAGATGACAGACTGTATGACATCCATACCCAAAAAATCTCTGACTTTAGTGTTAACATAATCAGTATTTATCACCTCTGAGACAGGCCCCAATTCTCTCTCATTTGCAAAAGTGGGATGCTCAACACCTATGTCACTCTGACAACATTCAAGTAACTGATTATGCTTTGCAACTGATTTACAGATATTCTTAAATTTTAACTTAGAAGCCCACTGCTTAAAATAGCTGTGCTTTGCCTCAAACTGCATGCACATACTTCTTATTAAAGAACCAAGAGATTGGATTTGACTAGGAAGATGCAACACGTAATGCTGCTTGGGTATTACACTGGTGTCAGGGAAAAGTTGTTCAAACTGATACAGGTGTTGCTCAATCATACTTCTGAGCTGTAATACAGTTTGTAAAGAAATAATGGGAGTAAGAACTATCTGAACTATCTCAATCAACTTCATAATAAATTTAACATACTCATTGTCCACATCATTCAAGAGAAAAGGTAGTATTTTCAAAAGTATTAACATTTGCCCACAAGACTGTTTCAATTTGTTGTCATTAGCAGCCAAAGTGCTGACACTAACAGGACAAGGTCTATCCTGTATATCAAGAGCTGAATAAGGAAAACTGAACGGCTGAATTGAACACATCTAATTCTATCTGTCCTGAAAGAATAAGGTGTTTTATTACAAGCTTAACTTCCATTGGTGCAACACCTTCAAAGATGATATGCATTATGTCCTGTGGAGTTTGTTTGATTAGGTCAAATGTGGGAACATCAATTAATCTGCTCCTTCTATTAATTCCGTAAGTAGTTTTGAGAGATGCCTTTAAGGTATCAGTGCTTGATTTGTCTATTTCAAGACACTGCCTAATATGCTTCTCTAGAGTTCTTGTAACAAAATTATTCTCATCAAAGTGTCTTGGCATATCCTCAAATGTGCATTCACACTGTCTACACTTGCTAGAGGCAAATCCAACACCTTCTTTGAAGCCAGCAAGCTCATGTTGGGCAAGTGTCTCTCCACATAAAGCTATCACAGCACCGAACAAGTCAATTTCACCATTTGGTGTTTCAATCTTAATACCATTATATAGCAGTCTTAGATCTTCTATAATTCTTTTTAAAACAACATCAACATCCCACTCAGAAACATCACTAGCCTTTGCAATAGCAAGGAGTCGTATCACAGGTAACTTTGACCTAAACTTTGGATCAATATTACCTAATATTACCAGTATTACCTAATGTATAATAAACCATTAATTTATGTGCAGAAGCATGTGATCCAAGAGGGTTGCATACTTCAATTTCATCTGTGTATAAAATTATCTGCAATGCATTAGGCCTTACGGAGTATAAAGGATGAGAATTAAAAAGGGCCCCATCAGTAAAGTCATACAAGAATCCCTCTCTACTTCTCTGTGGTACAGTGCTCAACATGATGAAGATTCTGGAATTGGATAATAACTGCTTTAGACTTTCAATTAGGGGTACATAGAAAAAAACTTTTGTTTCCTCTTGAATGACCTTGCTTCACCAACAAATCTTCTGAGACACTACTACTTCTTCTGGGTTGACTGGACTGAAAAGTTCCTGAATTCTAACCTGTCCATATGCAGTGGAGAAAGGATCTATTAAAGTATCAAACGTATCCAGTGCTTCATCTTGAAGCTGAGTGGTCATCTCAGGATGTTCTTCAAACACTCCTCTCATTCTGTCCCTCAACGTATCCAGTAGAACAGCTTGGTACTGTTGCACGCCTGAGATGATATTGTTGACTGTTCTGTGAAAAGTTTTAAAATTAGTCTTGATTTATTTTCGATTAACATAACATGGAGGTCCACAATATACAGTCCAGGCATTAAAACTACCAAATTACAAGGTATGACCATTGTAAACAAACAGGCTATCAATTAGGGCTTTACCGAATGACATTTTTTAACTTTTGACACTTCTATTGAGGTTTTCAAATGAAGCTTAGAATTTCTGTTGTCATATATATCATCCTGAAAAAAATCCTTGAACAAAATCCTCAATTTGAATAAAATGATAAGATTTTTTGGTAACAACTTTTAAGTCGTTACGTCATTGCAGAATGACTAGGATTAGGTCAGTTGCTGTTTGTAAACACACCATTCAAAGTTGTTTCCAGCCAACTGTGGTCAAGCAAGGTACAGTGTGAATAAAGTGAGCGAGAGACAGAGAGAGGCAGAGAGAGAGAGAAATAAAGATAGAGAGACAGAGACAGGCAGAGAGAGAGAGACAGACCGTATTTATAATGTATGAGCGCAATCTGAATGTTGATTTATCCCTCCAATGTCAATGTTATGAACACAGCTTCAAACTATTCAGTACAGCCCTCCTATCAATGACATAATTTATTGCCCCATGTCGCCAAGCTTACCTGTGACAAGTGGCATTGTTCCCGGGCACTGATTGCAAAAGCCGCTGCAGATCTGGTAATATCAGGCTTGGTTAAGGATGTTCCAACAGCAGCTTCTTCCTTTATGATGATTACAAAAAGCAAAAATATTTCATTTTATATCCCACTGCTGACTGATAATTCAAGTACCCTCATGGGCAGAAATGTGTCACTAGAAACTGAATTTAAATCATTTACATTTGAATTGCTGAACTTCAATAATTGCATTAAAAAATAAATCTGAGTAGCATAATTTAAAGCTTAATTTATTAGTTTGGAATAGTCTACACTTGACCCCACAGGCCACTTTGGCTTTGCAAACAAGCCCAGGCCACATTGGTCAACCCTTCACGATAGCCTCTTAACACACGGAGGTGGGTAGCTAGCTAGCTATGGTAGTTTTGGCAATTAATAATTGCATGCTTTTTTTTTCTCGGCTTTGTCAGGGAGCAAGAAACCACCGACCCTTTTTGCTTGCAGGGCCTGACCCCCTTCCCTGATCAAAAGCTTTAATGTCCGCACCTGGTTCATATGAAAAAACGGCATAGATAGCAAGCTAGCTAATTAGCTAATTGAAACATACCTGATCAGGGTGGGCCTCAGGCAGCCTCAGGTGTATCAAGTGGAGTGACAAGTGGCATTAGTTCCATGGAACTGGTCGTTGCAGTGGCACACTCAGAAAAAACTGACATCAAAATTTTCCAAGCCTACTGCATCTGATGTGGGTGTCCTCCATCCACTTGGTGGGCATCCAGTTGTCAAATACAGAGGGTGTGTCCATTTAATGTGGCAAAAGAATGAGTTGAAAACTCTGAAGTTTTCCTCACAACCATCAATTCCACAGAAAACCCAAAAATCCGGATTATGACCATGAATAACATTAATGTGGCTAAGGAGCAACTTCAGGCTTAAAGCAACAAAAACGAAACAGATCATACACCACCATGCCACCATGGTTAATCTGTCTTGTGTTGCTGTTGCTGTTGGGAAGTGGAAGTGACTCAGGTCTTTTCAAGTGATTTTCACCGCATTTTTTGGAAGACACCCCTACTGTGCCTCAGATTGGCTAATCCTAACTAAAACATAATCAATCAGAGGCAGTCATGCCAAAACCTAACAAATCAGAGGCGGGTCTTCCAGAAAATGTGGTTGTTAAAAAANAAAAAAAAAAAAAAAAAAAAAAAAAAAACATATTTGTAAAACATCCTACAAATGCCTACATTTTATAATGTCAGTTATTGCAATTCTGTAACGTAATACGTATTTTTCTTATGTCTAATATTATATAGATTTGTGGTATTATTTTCTAACAACTTTATTGAAACAAGTCTATTTTACAAGTTTTCAACACCTTGTACAACTTGAGTCTAAAATTTTAAACACTAACTACAGTTTATTGTTTGTTAGTTATTTTCTGAAGATTAGTTCAGGTCTCACTGGAAAATTGTTGGAATGCAACGTTTTCTGTTGTTGCTGTGGTGATTGCTATGGACGCTGAGACCTTTTGCACACTGTCACCCAGTTAAGGTTTAATTTTAATGATACCTTAAACATTTCTGAACACAAAAACACCAAAGTGTCCTTGATAACTCAACAATACGATGGTTAATGTTAAGGTTTTAATTATTTCTCCTTCGATTCTGAGAAATGAAGTTTTCTTTTGTCACTTTTTTTTTTTTTTTTATNTTTTTTTTTTTTTTTTAATAGCGGAAAGCTATGGAATGGGCGGACTTGCCCCATTCGACTACTGTTTTGGGCTGTCTGGCGTACAGGCTTAATTCCATTATAAATAGCCAGCCGCAACCTGGATCCAAACGCTACTTTCTCTGTTAAGAAAAGGCATTTTATAGGGTGTGATTGTAAAATATGAAGTTGCTCATTTAATTTTATATTTCCAAGAATATGTGGCTGAGGGTATATATGAAATCATCTTTATGAAAACATTCTTCCTCAATTAATATTGTGCCACGTCATCCAGTAAAGCACTCCAACACTGTGTGTGTGTGTGTGTGTGTATCAAATCTTGTACCATGGCCATATAAACGGGATGAAGAGGGGTTATCAAACTGGATTTTACATTTCACATCCATCATTTAATCCCTGCACTTGTCGCTTTCATATATTTCATCCAACTGGACTTTATTGTGCATGGCAGTCAACCTCCTCTGTTGTAATTTCATTATTTATGCACATCACAGTACATTTTTGCTTTGTCATCTTCATATACAATATTCCATACACTTAATTTCTTTGTCCATACCAGTCCGTATTTCCTTTGTAGAGTCAATATTTCATTTCAAGTTTTATATCCCATTTCAAAACTATTACTATTCCATTCTTTAAATATTTCAATTTAATTTCAATATTATTTTTAAAATGTCATTATTATTATTATTATTATTATTATTATTATTATTATTATCATCATCACCTTACTTTGGTCTATTTTTATTCTTCTATATTGCGTTTTTTGGGAGCAAACGCCAAGATACATTCTTTGCTTGCACTAGCTAAAACATCATGACTGAATGGGCTATGTCACTGACATAAAATCCCCAAATCAAAATTCAGAAAGGTACAAAGAAATCCAGGGGTATTTGACGACCTGGGAATGAAAACCCCTAACTCATGCTCTATATTGTCAGCAGTATTTTGAAGGTGACTCATTTTGGTCACTATTTCCACTAGGAAAAAAAAGAAAGTAAACAAAAAAGAAAGTTTCATATTACATATCGGAACTTTAAAGTGCTCTCTGCAACTAGGCCTGGGATGGCTTGTGTCCATGAAATGACAAAATTTAAAAATTGGTTTACAGCTAAAACAAATACATTGTTGGAAAGGTCTCCAGGAGAATAACTTGTGTCAGTATGAAGACTTAAAGACGCTTCATGGTTCCTGCTTTAAATCCTGACCTTTGAATCTTAACTTTAAACTTATAATTCAGCAACAAAAGTGGCTACAGATATGGGTCTAACTGTTAGAGCTCTTGACCTCAGCTATCAGGTGTAGTCAGCAACAAGGGGTGCTGCCAAGTAGGAGCAAAATATGGTTAAAAATATTTTTTTTTTCCAATTTAACAATTAAATATTTAGAATCTGATGACACAAATGTGTTTACCATCCCCTCTCAATTAAGTACAATTTCCAAGTCTACAAAAAGCACAAATATGTTTTAAAAACTACAATTCCATAGAGCTGCAACATGCAGCTTGATACAAATCAGCAGTAGTTGTAGTACTTCTGGTTTGCAAAATAAATAGGATTGTAAAAAGATATGTCAACTAAATACGTAAAATATCGAGTACAGCCGAACTACTAATTACACTGCAGCTAGATGATGTATGTTAAGAAAAGGTTAAAATTTTGGTTTATTTCAGATATTTTAAACTAGTATTTTCAGAGCCTTTGTCTCATGGATTTATCATCATGGTCGTCACATCACAATGACGTCAGTCCTATAAATCGAATCGAGTTCCCGCGCAATCAACTTGGGAAAGAAGCAGCAAACCAGAACGGAGTGCAGTTCAAGGTGAGTAGCTAGCTAACATTGTATTTGCAAAAATCATATTTTGAAGGACTACGCTTTTTTTCCAGACATATTGCATTTTTTTCGGCTGCCCTTAACCTGTTTTGAAGTTAGCTAGTTAGTGGATAGCAACCGCTCTACACGAGTGGAGCAAGCTAGCTAACATTAGCCATTATCAACGCTAACATTAACGCGTGACTATTAAAGCTAGCTAGAACTTCTGTTAAGTAGCTAACTCTGTCTTTGTTTTTTGGGAGTAGCGACCCGAAGATAGCTGGCAACTCGTCATGGATGACACCACAATGTTAAGGGGTAAGTCTAGAGGGTATCCTTAGTGCAAGTAATGTTGACGTTATTAAAAATGGTGGCTAGCTTGCTGTTGGCGCCAATAATGGGTCTCTTATGTATAGTGATGAGTTTCCTCTACAGTGCAGCATTGCATCTGACAGCTCGGGGAAAATTATGCTGATGTTGTCGCTTCCATGCATCTTTTTTTTTTTTTTAAATTAGACGATTCGCATAAAAATGTTGGGTGGAAACATGTTGACAGTGTTTCAGTTATCTGGTAACTTTAATTATCCTTTAGTTTACCGCAGGTTTCAACAGTAAGGTTTTTTTTTTTTCCACTTGTCAGGTCAGGCAGGTGGGTTAGAAATCCACTTCCCCAAAGCAAATTTTTACTTGCCCCTAGACAAATTGTTTTATTTATTAGTGGTTATCAGACTAAAGTTAACATTGTCATGTTTAATCTTTGTATTTATATTTACTGAAAGGACCATACTGGCGATCGTACATGTTTGAGCTCAATATATTAAATTTTCATACACATAACTTTACTGACAATCGTTTCCCAAAGGATATTACTGGAACAGTGAATTAAAAATGTTTTTCCTACCTTCCAGACCACCACTGGTTTCAGTTCATTCTGGTACGCTATTAAAATCAGCTTTTGATGTTGTTCGTTCTTGAGATAAGTAATCCGTCATCGGCAACAAGACATGTATTCAGGTTTTTTATTGAAGTTACCTAATTTTAGTGTTTATGCGCAATAAAAAGCATGGAGTGGAAGGATTTATGGCAGTACGCACTTGTTCTGTTGTTAGTTCTGAAACAGAAAGAACTCCGACTGTTTCTTTCTTGCTGCTGGTGCAAAAGTGTTTACATTGAAATGTCTGTCCCTGACTCTCCTGTTGTATCTGTTTTAGCAGGCCAGGACAGTCGGAAGATGCAGGAGAGGCACTACAAAACACTCAGAAACATGTACAAGAAATCCAACCCAAAACCAACCAAAGTGACCTTGCTCAAATTTTGGAACTCGAATTTGAAGCCAGGCAGGCCTTCATTGATTCAGATGTAACAAGGGAAGAAGACAGACCCAGAAAAATCTTGGAGGCATATCCGTGCTTCAAAGACACTCGAAATGTAAATTTCTTAATTTGCCTCACTGGAATTCTTGTGTGCTTGTTTCTATGCATACTGTGTTGTATCAAGCCTGCACAGTGGTAGAGAGTAACTGTAAGCACAATTTTGTCCTCGGCAATGGATGAGCTACGTCACATCCTGGATGTTACCAATATCAAATACAAAGAGGAAATAAAAGGAAAAAATGGCAAGACTTCTGTGCCAAGATGCAGTTCTATGGTGTGTGGAAGAAGGCCCTGAAACCCCCTTTTCCCTTGAGTCTGTGTGGAGGTAAGTTGCTGTTCCCAAATCCATTGTGATCTGTCAGCCCTCCTGGAAGACAACTGCCCTGCACGGTTTTTCATTTCACTCTTCTACCACACCTGATTGAATGCAGATATGTGGCTCAGTCATTTCAAAACACTGAGATTTACAATCATTTGTGTTAGAGCAGGAAGACTTGAAACATATGCAGGTCAGTGGTCCTCCAGAAGCAGGATTGGGGAATGCTGTTTGGGCCTAATGTTGCCTCTTGTTTTTTTTTTTTTTTTTNTTTTTTTTTTTTTTTTTGTTTTTTTTTTTGGCCCATAGTGGATTTCACCATCGCCCTCTTGAAAGCACTCCAGTCACTTTTCCCTTCACCAACTCCACTACCAAAGAGGCTCGGGAATGCCAGTGAGGCACTGCTTCATATCCTTCAGGTGAGAATTTTTGTTTTATTCTATCAGTGTAGCCATTGTAACGTGTCCTTACACTTGCTAACTTGCTGCTGTTCTATTGAAGCTCTTCTAATCCACATTAAACTTATTGTCCTTGTCATTTAATTCTAGCCAAAGCAGGATCCATCGTTTTACTTAGAGAAGCGGCCTCTCTCCAGCCCACTGTTGCTCATAGATGGAACGGCCTGCATCCTTGCCGTGGGAAACATGCCAGCGAGCACTTTAGCAAAGGACAGTTTCTGTGAGGGATTTCTGTTCATTTTAATGGCATACTACTACACTTTTGACCTGACGTACCCGAAATGTGTCACCACCGTCCTCTCAGTCATTCAAACAGAGGTACTAGGTGATGCCATCCATGATCGCGATGCCACAAGTGCATACAAGAAAGCAATCACTGAGTGGAAGTCCTTCTTTGAGAAATAGATGATACATATGAGGACAAATGTGTAGAATGTCAGGTCTGTTTTATAGTGTGCTTATCTTCTTATCTTTCTGTTTGTACTGTGTTTTAATCATGTGTCGTGTACCTGACAAGACATCCATATTTTTAATTACCTCAGAGGTTTTTTACATCCCTGTTATCGGGTATAGTCTCTCTCCCTCTCTCTCTCTCTCTCACTCTCTCAAAACTCTCACTCACTCTCTCTTCCACTCACTCACTCTCTCTCAACACTCTGCCTCTCTCTCTCTCTTCCTCCCTCCCTCCCCGTTTTAGAAGATTCTATGTTGTGAAATGCCCTGTCTGTCACAGTGAGTGTCAGATTAGACTGTAGGTTGCCCACAATGCCATATTGAAATGCCTGTTTTGTTTGTTTTTTTTTCCGACAATTTGACTTAGTTTTGTCAATAAATGTTGAAATTGTGGAAATTTCATTTGCAGTCCTGTTCTTTCAGTGAAATTGTTTTCCTGTTTTAAGATGTATCTCCTTTAATGCTACCTATGTCAAGATGAGCCAACTTGTTTCAAGTATTGGGGAAATCATACTCCACTAGTATTAAGTAATTTCAACTTAAGTCATTTATTTTCTTCTTCCTGGGGCTCCACTAGTATTAAGTAATTTCAACTTAAGTCATTTATTTTCTTATTCCTGGGGCTTCTTTTTTTCAGTACTAAAATTAAGAATGCAAAAAAAAAACTGAATTGAGAATCATTTGCTAATATTCAGGTTAATTTTGCCTCATTGGAAAGGTTAGTTCAAACCTTTAAACACTTATCAGTGCCTACTTATTATTTCTATAGACTGGAACAAACTTATTTTAAGATTTCTTGTCAAGTAAAATTAACTAACTGCATGGACAGATAATTTCACTAGTTTTAAGTTGTTTTCTCCTCAAATTTAGTGTTTTTTTCCTAAAATTTAGCTGGCCTTTTTTGCAGTGTAGTTCTTTTGGGGCAGTGTCCTTAAGCTTGGTTTATACTTGCCGTTGCTGCAAGGGCGCAAGGGGGCGCATACCCATGCACCATGGCGCTCTGGGCCTCTGCGACATTGCATCGCGTGGTCCCGCATGTGTCCAAGATTTTGTGACACTCATGCAAGCACTGTTCAAAAGGTATGTTTTCGACTGCTCCCTGTCTAGGAGAATATTGCAATGGACAATGCACCAAGTATAAATGCCTTTGCTCTTTGTGGACGTGCAGGCACTCCTGGCGACAGCCCCCTCGTGCAAGTATAACCAACTCTTTATGTGGCTGCAGTCTAGAAAAACTTGCAGCAATACTTCATGCTGTGTGATTTTCTCCTCACCAAAAACCGATATTATCCCAACCTGTAAGGGACACCCAAATGTCACCCTACAGCACACAGTATCATAGATTACCGTATATACTTGACAATAAGCCGAGTTTTTTTCTCCAAATTTCACAATGCAAATCGGGGGGTCGGCTTATAGTCGAGTAATTCAAATCAGATCAAAATTCCCAGGCATGGAAATACTACCAATTACCACTACCCATGGAAAATAGTTTAAATCAAACCTTAGAATGAGATATTTTCTGCAAAACATCTTATTAAACACATTTTGCAGAGGCAGTAAGGCTAACGTAATCAGCTGCTGAAAGANCTGCAAAACATCTTATTAAACACATTTTGCAGAGGCAGTAAGGCTAACGTAATCAGCTGCTGAAAGAATTATCATGTTTACCAGTACCGGTAAACATGATAATTAAATTATCAAATGTTTAAAATATTTAATTTGGGAAGAGTGAAATCAAATAAATTATTATGTTTTAATATGCTGATTGATCAGAGCGGTTCCGTGAAGTGCTGGCTATGATACATACTGGCTCCGTCACAAAGGATCTGTAGACGCTCAGCTGGAGGAACGGGGCAGTGGTATAGTTATTTACCTCACCTCACCTCATGTTTTGTTAATTTGATTTTGAAAATAAATAATCCACGAAAAGAACAAGAGCACGATGTTATCATTACGGTGTGCGTCAGGAAGAGAAGCACCATTAAAGCGGTGAAGTTTTAAAACAGCCACGACCCGTACGTGGATTATTTTCAGGAAATCACAGGAATACTATGACAATACTCAGGAAAACAGGTAATTTGCTAAACAAATAAATTTTTGGAACAACATCAGGAGGTCGGCTGAGGGAATTCCAAAACTCTGTATCGACGAATATGTGGGTCTGCACAGACAGACCCACATCGACCCAGGTACAGGATAATTACTGAAAACACGTAACGGGTGAGATTAACAAAAACTCACCATAATTACACAGCTAAATATGCTAAATAAATGCTGTAATAATTAAAGCTCATTTGTAAAGCTTTCTTTACCTTCATCACTGCAAGGTTGGCGATTCAGAAGAGGAAGAGGANAAGCTCATTTGTAAAGCTTTCTTTACCTTCATCACTGCAAGGTTGGCGATTCAGAAGAGGAAGAGGAGTCCGGAAAACTTAATGTCAGCTAATTACATAATCAGCTGTTTACCGGTACCGGTACATGGATTATTTTCAGAAAATCATAGGAATTCTATGACAATACCCAGAAAAAAAGGTAGGCTAACTTGCTAAACAAATAAATTGATGGAGCNGAATTCTATGACAATACCCAGAAAAAAAGGTAGGCTAACTTGCTAAACAAATAAATTGATGGAGCATGGGGGTCGGCTCGAGATCGGCTTATAGTCGAGTATATGGTAGTTATTTGATGTGCATTCATTACTTGATGTGTGTTGTGCACCTGTCAATCAAACATGCCAACTGAAGACTCCACCTCCAACTACACCCGGGCCCGCCCCACGGAGGCAAGGCGGGAAAGTTGGCGGTTGGCAATGTTCGACAATGCCGATGTTCAGTAGGTTAACTAGTTTCACTTGTGTCAAATATATCATGACGTGATTCGAAATGAGTTGTCTAATTTATTAAAGAAACCTATGACTTATCTTATTTCGTGATGGATTGGATTCAGACTGGATTGGAGCGATCATGTCTTTTAGTGAGGATGTGTTTGAACCTGGTGTGATTAGCATGTCTGAGGCTATCCAGCCAACCCACTCTCATCTCCTAAGCGTAGATATTTTACGATTTTACACCATCAGAAAAACGTATCATACATACGCCAAATTGCAATTCCGCATATCATATGTAGGCTTTTTCTCCCATTCACTTTAACAACACTTTTTGGACCAATCAGATTCATCAGCTGTCAGATTTTTGGCTGGACTCGGGTTTCCCGAAGAGTGTCCACAATCCAGCATTAAGCTAATTAGGATTGTATAGAATATTTCCAACTATTGAATCACCACTGCCCAGTAGATAATATATTCCGTAAAAGAGTGCCCTAAATACTCTGTGATAAAAGTTATTCAGAGGAATAAAGTCTATGATCAGTTTTCCATGAGTGGGTTTGCAGGTCTTGGAAGGGTTGCAGGTGTCGGCACAACACCAGAGTAAAGCCACTGGTTTCCAGCTGGGAATTTTAGTGGTGTACTTACAGTCACATAAATACAGTAGATTTAGGCTAACTGTAAAATTACAAGACATGATCTCTCCAATCCGGCCCTTAATCCAATCCACAAGAAACAAGATAAAGTCATCGCTGCTGTTCCTGCTGCACTTGGGTTAATAAATTAGACAATTCATTTCCGATCACGTCATGATAAGTCATGTTAGACACAAGTGAAACTAGTTAACCTACTGAACATCGGCAAACTTAACTGTCCCGCCTTGCCTCCATGGGGCTGGATGGGTGTAGTTGGGGGGTGGAGTCTTCAGTTGGTATTGTTTGATTGACAGGTACACATCAAGTAATGAATTAGCAGGCATCGAATAATGAAAGCCATGTCAAGTAATGAAATCACGACACCTAGTGGCAAAAAGTAGACTTACATCTTGAAATAAAACAAACCAAGCTATGTTTAATTTGTGTCGAGTTTGTTGATTGACCTGCTCTTTTGTTATCTGGTGAATGGCTTTTTATTATTCGACCTCTGATTCATTGTTTGATGGTTGGCTTTTCATTTCTTGATGTATTTCTAATGGTTGGCTTTTCATTATTTGAGTATTTCAGTATTCATTATTTCATATTAAGCTTTTCATTATTTATTGTGAGTATCCATTGTTTGTTGTTTGTCCTTTTATTATTCAATGTTATTTGAAGCAGGTACCTTTTAATTATTTACATGTTATAATTCATTGTTTGAATGTGGCACAAAATACAGTATATTCCATAATTACTGTTCACTGTAAAAAAAACACAAAAAACTTCAGCGAGTGGAGCTTTAAACTGTCTGCTCCATGCTGCGTGAACACAAACACCTCCAGTCACCACTGCAGTCCTCACATCTGTCCCTGCTTAAAGGACCATATCATAGATTTTGCATGTTTGAGCCCAATAAATACTGCATATATGATATATTACTGCCAACCATTTTCCAAAATATAAAACTATATTTTAGTTTTCCTGTTATATTTTCAAATCCCCTAATCTTTAAAAATCAATTGTTCAGGTGAGACATCCACCTTAAAGTTCAATGTTTCACCTGATAATATGTACATCCAAATGCAGAAAGGACACTTATTTTTTTTATTTCTCAGTAAAAGTCATCTGGGACTATATTTCCTGGCGGACACATATTTTCTTCCATGCAGCTCTGTGTTGGACTACAAAATATAAGAACAGTTTGGTTCCCTGTGATGATTAGTGTGATGGAAAATTTCATGTCTAATATAAAGTGCAGTCTCGTCACACTTGCATGATATGAAAAATGTTGACTTAGTATGACCTTCTCACGTCTGGTATGAAGAATAACCTTGTCAAGCTNATATGAAAAATGTTGACTTAGTATGACCTTCTCACGTCTGGTATGAAGAATAACCTTGTCAAGCTCTATCAGTCTCAAATATGTTTCAATTATCTACAAGTTGATTTTTATGTCATACAGGAATGAACTGAAACCAATGATAGTCCGGAAGGTAGGAACAATTCTAATATTTACAGCTCCAGTAGTATGTTTTGGCAGTAATGCAACATGTATGCAGGTTATATTTATTGGGCTCAAACATGAAAAATCACCAGTATGCTCCTTCAAAGTCCCTAATGGCTGGTTATATAGGATTCAGGTGACACGCCATGGTTGAATAAAGTAAGCATGAAGACATGCTCGGCTTTCATCTGCATCAACGTCTCAGAAAAAGATCCAATATGCCATTTGTACCTGTGAACCAACTATTTTAGCTTTTGGTGTATTTTGGAATTAATTTGTAAAGAAATAACACCATCAAAGAGGGAAGAACAGAACTACAACTAAGATATTAGATATCCACAGAGAACAATACAAAACAACCAGACTGTTATTTAGAAAGGAAAAGTGTTAAACAGAATTATCAAGATTGTCAAGTGGGAGCATTTATTAAATGCACCATTGAAACAAACTTCATCCTCATAAAATGTATTTCTTCTTACTTACACAGTAGCTGAATCTGTCACCACAATCTAATTAATGTAACAGACGATATTTAATAATCAATGTCAGACCAGAATGTTCAGCATCAAGGTGGTTACATTAGTAAGCATCAAACTATATCTATTTTCAATTGGAAACTTAGAAATACATGGCTTATTATTAAATTAAAAAAAAAAAGAAAAAAAGGACGGTTAACAACATATAAAAATGGCATGGGTGATTATTCCATTGGCAAGGCAAAAACAGACAGTCAATATAGCAAATATCCCTTAAAATTTAACGGATACAAATCATCAAATCATCCAAGGTTTGAAAATGAAAAGCCGACCAAAGCAACAGGAAGCCGAGCTCAGTACAGACAGCATTCGTTAACACAAAAACACACACACACACACACTAATGGCGTGGTGCTGCTGCTGCTGCTCGCTGGTTGTTTGACATTTGAAGTGACAGCGAGTCTCATCGTGTAGATTTGTCTCCAGCAGCAACGTGCAGCGTGAGAAGTCATGAGAAGAAACGTCGGTTTTGTCAGGTAGCTAACGTAACTTTCCTAAATTTGTTCCAACAAAATCAAGCTCCCAGGAAGTGTGACATGCAGTGGAACGTTCCGGCTGAAGACGCAGCGGTTTACTCCTTTGTTGTGTTTTTTTCTGGCAGCAACACGCCCATCCTCCTCCGCTGATTTAGAGGACAAACCAACCAATAAACCATAACTAATACTCTTTAAAAGAACCAGGCTGTGCACGCTGTCCTCTCATCATTTGAAGGATGCTGAAACATGCACTGATCAGCTTGATCCAGCTGAAATAGTTGAAGCGTTGGATTGTAGGCCAGAAGGGCTGAAAATGACTTCCTAAATATGAAGTCATCGTGTGATATTTTTGTTACGTTATTGTGAAATTATTCAATATTAACTTGGTCTCATTAAAAAAAATAGGCTCTTAAAGACTGAATTAGTATTCTCTTGAAGATTACTTTTGTTTTTGGTTGAAAATAACCAAACATGTGCACTGTGTACTTCCTCTATTTTACCGTAAAGCCCTCAGCTCAGCACACAAGCTTTTCCTGAGGCTTTTTTTTTTTTTTTTTTTTTAACTTGTACTTGGATGTTTTGGGTTGCTTAAAGGTGGCACGTGGTTCAAATGTTTTGGGACCACCACTACAGGAAGATTATTATAACTATTTCATTTCAAATTAAACTGAGAAGAAGCATAACTGATGTCTTAGAATTTTGGGTGGATTTTTTTTTTTTTTAACCTTTATTTATCCAGGGGTCGTTCACTGAGCATCAAATGCTCTTTTGCAGGAAACACCCTTCTCTCTCACACACACACACACACACACACACACACACACACACACACACACACCTGGAAGCTTCCAGTACTAAATACTGGACTGCTGCCACTAAGCAGCTCCACTGCAGCATTTGGGGATGAGGTGCCTTGCTCAAGGGCACCTCAGTGGCAATAATGAGAGAGGACAGGTGCTGTTCATTCACCTCCCAAGGCTGAGTCCTCCTGCCACTCCAAGGATTGAACTGGTGACCCTGAGGTCACGACCTGGCTTGTCTGACCTTTAGNCCTGCCACTCCAAGGATTGAACTGGTGACCCTGAGGTCACGACCTGGCTTGTCTGACCTTTAGGCTACACTGGACTGATTTGACAGTCAGGCACTGCAGCAGGACTGTGCGGGAGTCCGGCGCCTCTGGCCTCATGCATGGTGGGATGGAGGCTGAGCGAAGCTGGCAAGAAGGAACAGGTGGACAACTTCAAAGTTTTTACTTTTCTTTTTAAAGAAACAGGACTAAAAAAATAAAATAAAATAAAACTCAGCAGTTATTGTGGACATGTAATACATACACTGAGAAATAACAGCAGAAGCATCTGTGTGGACTTTACCTGAAGTGTGACGAGAATGTGAGCAAAACACCTGTAGTTCCTGTTCTGGAGGGTAAAGGAATTTTCTTGTAGGAAAATGTAGTTTCATATGTAGTTAAGAAAAGAGCAGAGAAATGGGGAACATGTTAAATCATGTTAGGAGCCTTTTCTTCTCACTGTCATTCCACTGCAGCTTGCTGACGACGACTCTTCTGCTGTCTGGTACGCAATTCATACAACCACCACCATCAGAAGAAAAAAGAAAACAGAACTATTGTGTCCATTTCCCTCTGTCCCCTTCCTTCTTGAATGATTTAAATCAAGTTCCTTTCCAAAGCTGGATGTCTACGATGAGCCGTCTGTCCCTGCAGGCTGTGCCGGGGCTTCAGTTGAAGGCATCTCACCTCCCTTCTCTGCTCCAGCACTCGCCGACATCTTCTCCAGAGCTGCAGCATGGACACATTCACATGTTCTTCAGTTAGTCCTCTAGTTTCTACAATCAACACTTTCTCAATTCAGTCCATGAGACTGAACCTGATCAAAGAATGAACCTGGTCTCTAGAGAGAAACACCAGGCTTTCCTGCTAGATGGTAGTAGTATAATAGTAGTATACTACTTATACTAGCTTATAGTAACACCTGGCTGCATTACGGTGTGGAAACCTGGGAAAAAAGAAAAGGGCAGAATTGAAGAATGAAGAGAACCTACATGGGACTGGCAGACATTACCTAAAACTGATATATGTTCTTGGAACGATAATTATCGTATATAGTTGAGTATAAGCCAACTTTTTATGACCAAATGTCACAAAGCAAATCGGGGGCGGTTGGCTTATACACCAGAAATTCAGATTTGATCCCAGAGAAGGAAATTTCCAGGTGGAAATACTACCATTACCACTACCCATGGAAAATAGTTTAAATCATACCTTAATGAGATATTTCCTGACTAAACTTCTTATCCAGCACATTTTGTGGCGGCCAGTAAGCTCTGCTGTGATTGGTCAGTTACGGTAATCAGCTGCTGAAATAAATATCATGTTTACCGGTGTTAGAGCCATTTCTTTGTTAATTGTCAAATGTTTGTTTGTTGTTAATTTGGGAAAAGTGAAATCAAGTTATTATTTTTGAATATGTATATCTTAACTGATTGATCATCGCTGGTTCTGTGAAGCAGCGATGCTCACCATGATGACCGCCGATGTGCGCAGCGGTCATCATGGTCATCACGGAGGAGTCTAGGCTATGTGTAGATGCTCAGCTGGAGGCTGATCAGTGTTTATGAGGCAGCGGTGTAGCGGCCACGACCCGTAGCCTGCGTAGATTATTTTCAGAAAATCAGAGGAATACTATGACAATACTCAGGAAAACAGGTAATTTGCTAAACTAATAAATTGATGGAACAACATCAGGAGGTCGGCTTATATATGGGTTTCTTTAAAAATCTAAATTTGCAGGTCAAAATCAGGGTGCTGGCTTATACGCGAGATCGGCTTATAGTCTGAGTATATACGGTAGGTTATAAAATTTATAAAATTTTTCTCCTCCTAACATTTTAATAAAATGATTCCATGTTAGAACAAATGCTATAGAGTAAGTTAGGATAGGAAACACGGTTTCAGTGAAGACATCACACGCGTTTTTACTCACACCACCTACAGAAGGAATACACCCTGTTTAAAAAGTAAAACAAATCCAGATTTTTTCAAACTCGTGCGCAGAATACTTAACAGTTTCAAAATGAAAATTTAGTTTTCAAAAGTTTCTTGTATTCATTAAAAATAAACCCTCCTGTACACAGGAAGTGAGTCATTCATACATGAAGACTATTCAGTTTGGCCAATTAAACGGGTGTTTGGTTTTGTTTCTTTATTGAAATGGTTTCACTGTTTATGTGCTTTGATGCTTTGAATCAGAGCAAAACAAGTCCTGCTTCCTTCCATAAAATTTCAGATTCTAAAACAAGATAAAGCAAATACTTTGGAAAGCGGTGTATTCATTTTTCTATCCAACTGTATCATGGATTAGCTGTCAATGATGGTAAAACCCCAACCATCCATGAAGCTACAAGAAAAGGAGTTAGAAAAGTTAAAAAAGAAGTTAGAAAACAAGTAAGTGAGTGAGTGAAAGAGAATACGGACAGAAAGAGACACTTAAACTCCTCAAAGAGTAATGGCGGCTTGGAAAACGGTGGAGGAAAGCCGCAGATAGCAAGAAAGATGGAATTAATGTACCATAAATGACATTCTGTCTCACTAAGGGAAAACTTACAACAGGCTTTTACAAGGACTCATATAAATTTGCAAAGATGTTATTTAGCAAGAAAAAAAGTGGAATTCTGAAAGGGAAGCATGGAGAGGCCCACTTAGGAAACTCGCACACAGACAAGGACAGATGCAGTTAGATTCTACATATAGATTTGTCACATGTCCTGCAAAAACCTATAGGTTAGAATAATCATATAAAGAAGGAAAACAACCAACATCAACTTTAGCAGAGAGGGGGCGTTAATAGAAATTCTGTGTATTTTTGTGATCTCTACTCGTTTATAAACTGGGATCTAAATGAGATTTGCTCGTCTCCTCTGAGCACGGACACAGTGACGGAAAGAAGAAAGAGAGCTTCAGCGAAATTTTAAAAAATTCAAGTTAAAAACTCTCTCCAATTTCGGCAAAATGACGAGTTGCTGAGTGACGGAAAGCTGCAAATGTTGTTGGACGCGTTGAACGCAGTTTCCTCCACCTCCCGACTCCAACGTGTGCATGTGTCAAGACTTACAGTACTTACACTACTTCCCGTGTACGTGAGTCCGTGAGGGTCCAGTGTGTGACACGGTCTGTTTCTACTACAATGTCTGCCTGGAAGCGTTCCACACATGCACAGTAAATCAAATCAGAAATCAAAATGGTGAATACTTGCATGATGAAACCAGTCTTTCATATTCTTTTAAAGATGCGGGTAGCGGCGGGTCTCTTTGCAGCAGCGTCCATGTTGGTTTTTTAGCGCGTGCTCTTGTAGTGTAGTGACATGCACACAAGTCTGCACGGTCACTACAAACTGGAGGTACGCAGATGTCCGCACAGAGGCTGGAGGAAAGCAAAGTCCTAAAGTTTGCCCTACTTGAAAACAGACCATGTTCGTATGGTTCCACGGCAGAAAAAGCAGACTGTATGGTAGTTTGGGTCCGTGTACGTAACGGCCAGTTGATTTTCGTTTTGGAATGGGGAAACGGAAAATGAAAAAAAGAATGAGGGTGTTGCTGCGTGTCCCAGGGGACGGGTTTGAAGTAGCCGCTGTGTGACCTGTAAAGCGGCTGCACTCTGATGTCAGCGCTTCAGACTGTAAAATACATTTGTACAGCCGTGCTTCGTCAGCGCTGCTTTCCTTTCTTAGTCATCGTTAGATTTTTTTTTTTTTTTTTTTNTTTTTTTTTCCTCTGGAGTTTCATCGCTTTCTGACATCTTTGTCTGACTTTCGCTCAGATATCACCGCCGCTGTGTTCACTGGCATTTAGCAGGATGCTGCTTTGAGGAAGAGGGCGGGCTGTTATTATGACACTGCCACCTGATTGGCTAGTTTGTTCCAGTTCTGACACGCTATTGGCTGTTTGACCCGTCATTAACTTCCTGTCAAGCACTATTTTCTATCGATATTATACTGCCTTCCTCGTTTTTATATCAAAGATGTTTTTATATTGCGATACGACTTTATATCGTTTGTATCGTCCAACCCGAGGCACAAATAAGACATTTTCTGCCTGAAGGAGAAATAGATGAATCAGTGTTGAAGGAGTGGACAGACTTACCCTGCAGTGCTGCTGAGTTGCTGCTACATGCTGCTGGGCTGCCGTCCTCCACTTCATCCAGGTACAGTCGGTAACGATGGCCGCTATCATCTTCATACTCCACATTCTCATCATCACTGTCCACCTCTGGAGCCACGTACACCACCTCAAATTCTATCTGTCCTCGCTGACAGAGACGCAGTACTCTTTAACAAAGACTCCCACACAGTCAAATCAAATGAAATGATGAAATGCGGTGTGTTTGGACAAACACATTACCTGCTGCGACAGAATGGTGACAGCCTCCTTGTGTTTGGCATCACGTAGGTTGATGCTGTTGACAGCCAGGATGGCGTCTCCCACATGCAGGCCTCCACATCTGTCTGCTGGCTGGCTGGGATGGATCTCTGAGATCAGGATGGGGACACCGTGCTCCTTCCCACCCTGACAACAGACACAACACAAAGACACACACATTCACGTTCACAAAGGAAGTGCTGACTTTTCTCGTTTAACAAGTACAGTGTTATCCTTTAAAAACATTTATGGCAGGGCTACTCGAATACAAATCTTAAAGGCCCACAAAGAAAATTTTCAGAAAGACAAAGGTCCATTCATCAAAGTCAGTCAAGCCAGGGTCGGACTGGGACCCTAATTTGTTACCGGCCGGGAGGGCAGGTTGTGTGTGTGTGTGACGAAACTAGCTGCACTGTAAACTCTCAGTCGGACATTCGGTTTCGCTTTCCAGCAGAGAAAGCAGAGAATTCTGACTCACTGCATCGCAGATAATACAAATAATACATAAGAAAAGTATAATTTGCGCAGAGTCCAGAGACAGTTGTGGTTCTGTCCAGATCCAGACCGGAGTCTGGATTTTGAGGGTGACTGATTTATGGTGATGAAAGTTAGCTGACGTCAACCGTTTTGGATTCGCATTAGAATTGTGATTTGTTGTAATTCATTGTAAATCTGAGCGTATGTTATTCTAATCAGACTTTTGGGCCTATTTGGATGCATTTTTGCTGACTTATTTATATTTTTTTTACTGTCTATTTGTCGGGGACAACACACTCAGCATTGCCACAAACAAATGTGGTACATGTGACATATATGAGGCATCTAGCTTAAGCTGATTTGACATCCTTGTCCGTGGTCAGGCTTTCAGTGGCGGGCCATCAGGGCCAGCAAGGCCTTCTCTGCTGGTCTAGAAATTGTCAGAATCATCAAATTATGTTTTTATAATTTAATATATATTTTAATTAATGCTATATGTATTTTATAAAGTTCGTTCCCATCAGTTTTGTTATTAACGTCATTTCATCGCTACGGTACTCTCTCCCTCAGTCGTGATGCTTCCCGCCCAGCTCATATAAATTAGAGCTTTTATCCAATCAGATTTTCCACCTGTGCTGTCTCCGGGTAAAAAAATCTAGCCTGAGGGCCTTCAGAATCTCGAGTGAATCTAAGACTGTGAAAGATCTCTAAAGCAAGAATGTCATTTGGGTACAAGAAACATAGATTTATTCTTTTATGCCATGCCACATTTCTATTTTTGAAATTCTTCTAAATTTGTCATTTACAGGAACTGTGCATTAAAATTTGCTTAGACATGTCATGATCAGGTTTGTAATCTTGTCTAAACATCTTTTCACTTTTAAATTAAATACTACATGGCTGAATGATGTATGCCTAAAGATTTTTTTAAGCAAACAATGGCAAAACTGGGAGAACTGCATATCTTGGGTTGAGTCGCATTGAACAACGTGTGACAGCAGCTCTGCATCAGTTCATATTAACATGTCTCCTGCATGCTTTTAGATGTGAATGGAACTCATACCGTGATAGAGATGCCCAGCCCCTCATGATCATCTTTGGCTAGCACCACCTTCCTGATAGGGCCTACTCCCTGGGTTTTCTTTAACATTTCTGGGTCCTGCAATTACATGAATACATTAAAAATTACAAGCTGAAAATAAAGGCAATAAATCTTCATGAGAGGACTGCCCTAAGAAATTGAGCAAAAGCAGCGTGTTGAGTGGGATTTTAACACTCACGTGCCCAGCAGGAGAGGGAAGAGGTTTCTTTGGATCATTGCGACCCCGACATGCTCGAATGACAGTCTTGTGACGGTGAAGGTGAATCTCTGCTTCCAGTTGGTTCCACAGCTTATCGTGTGCTGGCCCTTTCATGTCGCGGCCCAGTAACTGGATCTGCTGCACCCTGGAACGCCAAACGAGATGTCAGCATCCAGCTTTTGCTACTCAAATTTTAGAAAGCAGTTTGCTCATGCCACTTTGAAGAGCAGATGTATATCAGTTTGTGGGGTTCATTTATGGAATAGTTTAGATAACGAGCTTAATTAATTAATGCCTGAGCGGCCCGTATCCAGGCCCGAGCACTTCCTGTGTAGCGTTTGCGATATTATATAATCGCTATTTCTCAATAAAATAGAGATGTGTGAATATCTACAGAAAGCTTAAATTCTCCTGAACAAAATGAGCCCAAGCATGACATTTTATGACCGCGCGATCCCAAGATAAATGTAACTAAAGCACAAGATAGCCTCCAAGCTTGGAGGCTAGCGTTAGCTTCTCAATAACATCACTTCCTAGTTAGACTTGGATAGAAAGGATTGGATACAATTTGATTGATGGATCGCTGGCCCAATCAGCTTTGGTTTATCAACAGCCAAGTTTGTCTGTGTGTACAAAACAAAAAACAAAATGTGCTTTCACTCTGTTGGACACCCTGGAGGCAGTTTTGTCTCCAAAACAGGGACACCAACGGTGCCAAATGCCATAATTTTTTTTTCAAAAAATGTTCAATCATTCTAAATCTTTCAGCATTTAGAGTTTACATATTTAGCAGCATCACAAAAGTTAATCCAAGGAGCTGCTTGTTGTGTGCCTGAAACATACATTTTGAAAAATGTAAAACTTGAAAGAAACCCCTTTGTTCACCTACATTTTTTTTGTGTTTTTATTGTTATTGTTGAACCTGAGAATCTCTAAACTTGAAGCCAGGTCATTTTCCTGAAAATGTAAAAGGTTTTCTGTCAGTTGGTACAAAGTAAATGACTCCCTTTGTCATATGTTCAGAGTTATAAGCNAGGTTTTCTGTCAGTTGGTACAAAGTAAATGACTCCCTTTGTCATATGTTCAGAGTTATAAGCCTTTCGGGTATGCCATTTAGGCGGAAACTTCTCAAAAAACACCTCTGGTAGTAAAGGGTTGAGTACAACTATGAACCAATTTAAGAAGATACACAGTGCCTCTGGAAAGTTTTCAGACCCCCTCACTTTTTGCACATTTTATCGTGTTGCAGATTTAATTTTAAATGGATAAAATTGCCATTTTTTTCCCCATTAATCTAAACTCAATAACCCATAATTGGTGTGACTGCACAACAATCAACCCTATGTTCTCTTCACTCTTTATTATTATTATACTTCCGCCCGTTTTTTGGCTCTTCATTACTTCCTCATACTTTAATCTAGAAACTTCAAACCCATTTCATTCTATTCAGCCTAATTTCAACATGCGGGGAAATTTCAAAAAAAAATTTCAAATTCTTCAAAATTTCCAGAATATTCCACATTTCTTCCCGATTCAAAATGAATGGGAAAATTCTTCAAAATTTCCAATCTTTCAGCTCTTCGCATTCATTCATACTTTCACTTAAAACTGTCATTCCACTTTTAAAACATTCATCCAGCCTTCAACTATTTTCAGCAAATTCCGATGTTTTCTAACTTTCATACTGCATGAGAAAATTAAAGGGCAATTTCAGTGGTTTTCAAAAATTTCAAATTTTCCAATATTTGAAAACCAACTACTTCCACATACTTACAGATAGAAACTTCAAACCAACTTTATATTCTTAATCTTGATGTGTACTTTTAAGGGATGTCTGAAAGCAGAACATTCAAAATGGATTCACATCTATTTCAGCTCACTTATCACTTGTTATACTATTTTAATACTATTCAAACTTCTTCATCTTTTCAAGCAACTTTCAGTTTCAAGCAATCGCTTCAAGCAGCAGGTTCAGCGTGCAATCACCCTGCAGTTTCTTCAGAAACTGCACCTTCTAGTGACAAAGTGAAAACATGTTGTTAGAAATTTTTGCAAATTTATTAAAAATCAAAAACTGAACCAACTTTCATTTCCATAAGTATTCAGACCTTAATTCAGGACTTTGTAGACCCCCTTTGGCAGCAGGTACAGCTGCGAGCCTTCTCGGGTACATCTCTACAAGCTTTGAGGGAAGGATGAATGCAGCCTGATACAGAAAGAAAAGCTGCTCCAGAGGTCATGACCTCAGACTGGGGCGACGGGTCACCTTTCAGCACGACAACGACCTGAAGCATCCAGCCAAGACAACGCTGGAGCGGCTTCAGGACAAGTCTCTGTCCTTGAGTGTCCCAGCCAAAGCCCAGACTTAAACCCCACAGAACATCTGAGGAGAGACCTGAAGATGGAGTTCAGACACTTCATCCAATCTGATGGAGCCTGAGAGGATCTGCAGGAAGAACGGGATAAACTGCCCAGATCCAGGTGTCAAAGCTTGTAGAGACGAAGACAAGACTCACAGCTGTAACTGCTGCCAAAGGGGGTCTACAAAGTCCTGAATTAAGGGTCTGAATACTTATGGAAATNAGCTGTAACTGCTGCCAAAGGGGGTCTACAAAGTCCTGAATTAAGGGTCTGAATACTTATGGAAATTAAAGATTTCACTTTTTGATTTTTAATAAATTTGTAAAAATTTCTAACAACATGATTTCACTTTGTCATTATGGGTTATTTTATTCATTTAAAACTAAATCTGCAACACAATAAAATGTGCAGAAGTGAAAGGGTCTGAATACTTTCTGGAAGCACTGTATAAAAAAACGACTGAAAAATATCGCAGTATGGAATAGTATGTGTTCTTGGTTCATTTAGGCTGTGTTTTTTTTTTTGTTTTATACATTTATTTTGATGTATATAGATGTGTAAATAATGTAAAACTGCAAATGAATATATGGTTGTTTGGAAACTAAGCTTATATTTATTGCTATGTTCTTCTTCACCAAAATTTTTTGGCTTTCAACAACGTCAATATGCTTCAATGTAGAAACTTCAAACCAACTTCATCCAATTCAGCTTATGACCAGCTTGCGTGGAAAATTCAAATTTTCAAATTTTTCAAATTTTCTGGAATATTCCACATTTCTTCCTGAAATTTTCCCATTCAAAATGAATGGGAAATTTGTTCAAAATTTTTTCAACTCTTCTCACTCCTTCATACTTTCACTTACAGCTCTCATTCCACTTTTAAAATATTCATCTGACCTTCAACTATTTCCATCAGATTCAGTTTTTTTTCTAACTTTCATAGTTTCTGAGAAATTTAAAGGGCAATTTCAATGGTTTTCAAATTATTCAAAATTTCCAATTTTTGAAATCCATCTAGTCCTACATGCTTCGAGATAGAAACTTCAAACCACTTTCAACATGCTCAGCTTGACTAGCTCTTTAGGGGGTGTCAACAGGATTTTCCAATCTTTCAAAGTTTCCTCAGAAATCCTCATAAAATTATTTACAACGGGGATAGGCTAACTTAGCTTTAACAACACAACGAAGACCTTCCTGGAACATTTCCCGTTTCGGGGCTAGCAAGCTAACTGCTACTTCCTGTCTCTACCGTGGTGAAATCTGCAGGATGATGGAGGTGAAGGTGGTGAACAGGTTGGTGCTTCCTGTCGATCAGCATTTCCTGCAGACTGGGGCGTCTACCAACTTCCTGTCTTTGTTACCGAATCCAAAAAACTCCGCACTGGCAGCTAGCTTTTTTCAGGTTAGAGTAGAGCGTCTCGCTCTCGTCTTCCTCCATTCTGATATGATTCTGCACAGCAGGGGGAGCCACACACTGTGGTAGTAGCTAGCTAGCTGCGTCATGTCACGTGTGTGTGTGTGTGTNATTATCATCAATACCGCTATATCATGACACCTCTTATTTCCACCCCTGGAAATTTCCTTCTCTGGTATCAAATTTGAATTTCTCCTGTATAAGCCGACCCCGATTTGCTTTGTGAAATCTGCTGCTTATATTCGAGTATAAGCCGGTAATCATGTTTTTTTTTTTTCAACTTTAATTTCAAGTTTTCCTATTAAACTGCATACAGAGCATTCAAAATGGCTTCACATCTTCTCTTTAGCTCACTCATCATCTGTTGTATTCTTATGCTACAGTTCAAACTTCTTCATCTTTTCAAACAAGTTTCAACTGGTTTCAAGCGATCCCTTCAAGCGGTGTGTTCAGCGTGCAATTACGCCACACTTTCTTTAGAAACTGCACCTTCTAGTTTATAGGTAAATCTATGTTGATATCTGTATATAAACTTTATGCTTGTAAATATAATGAAACAAGAGGTGAGCCGCATAAATATGTAGCAGGTAGGAGTTAATAAGTTATATTTCATTCTACTTGTTTCCAGACATTTATTGGGTTTTTTTTTTGTTTGTTTTCTTTGTTATATTGTCATGTCTGAAATACATAATTAATCAATTCTTGTCTCACTGTCAGCAGTTATGAATATCACTCTGTCTTTCTGTCTTGCTGTGTGCTTCCTGAGATCTAACGCTGTGCAGTAGCACGAAAACAGCAGATGGTGGACAGATGTTGGATGGATACAGATGTTTTGGAATGGAAGATGCGTAACTTTAACTGTTTTTCCAGCTGTTAAGACAGATTTTTGGATGGCTGATTTGGAAATCATTGCAGATATGTTCAATAATTGTGGAGCCATGGTGATCAAATGAGAATTTCTTATAATGTGGCACTTAGAGATTTGATTGTGAATTTATGATAATGTTTAGCTTTTTCTATATTTTTGTAGGGTTGTTTCTGCTACATTTTTAATCCTCATATCAAACCAAACATCTACAACGCTGGCCAAAAGTACTGTACCCTGTATTTCAGTGTAAACTTTTCTTTCTGAGTTAAAACGCCACTCCAAACACAACATGTATTTTTAGTGTGTTAGAGTAAGTACAACTGAAAAAAAGCCAATAGCTGTTTAATATTGTTAAGTAGGAAGACACTTTAGAAATATTGTTAAGATTTGAAGAAGAATGCCAACATTATTAGTAGAGATCAAACAGGAAGTTAAAACATCTTCTTTGAGGTAGGGTCAGAGGTCAAATGGTTTTCATGTGTTTTCACTGACTTGTAGAAATATTGTAGTTTTATTACTACTCTGAAATCCACATTTAACTCTAAAGAATAGTTGAATATTCTGGACAAACACTCAACTACTGGTAACATACCAATAAATGAACCTTGTTGTGTTTGGAGTGGGTACTTTGGTAACGTTTACACCAAAACACAGGGGTAATGTACTTTTGGCCAGCGCTATATTGAACGTATTCAGAATGACAACTGGTTTCAATATTTTTGTCCTCGTGGCTTTAGATAACATTAACCGGTTAAGGCTAACGGTTTTGAACAATATTGTAGCATTCAAAATTGTACCCACGCCCCCAGACAACAAAATGAATGGTGATTGCTGGTAACAGGTCTAAGCTGAATCTTGATAGATTGTAGGATGTAGGCTGGGTATACATTCAGAAAATGTGAGTATTAGTGAATTTCGTTTATGGATTGCTTTGAGATTAATATGAAAACGAAATTTAAGCATGAATAAATGATCAGTGAGAGAATCAGCTGATAAAGAGAGCTCTTACCTGCCAGCCAGCTCCTTGTCTAAGTATTTGGCAGCCAGTCTGGCTCCGTACGCTTCAGCCTGCAGTACAGCCATATGCTTGCGGAGGGCCTCGTTGTCCTTTTTACGCAGCCTCAGCTCAGCCTCCACCCTGGCTTCTGTTATTTTCTCCTTTTTGCTGGCCTCCATCTCCCGTTCCTAGCACATAAAACAGTATTAAATAAATGAGCTTAAAAAGTTATCTCCATTAACGTTTTACCCTGAAACACAATCTGACAGGTGATCAGCTGCTCAGCCTGGCGTCTCGTCGCTGATTATCACAGTACCATTTGGACAGGACACCGGATATAGTTGGGCCACAGGTGTGAGAGTGTGTTTCAGGGTAAATGCTAACAGAGATAAGTTTTGAAGCTTATTTAATATTCTTTATCTGGTCATCTGAATGATAGCGATGGGCAGATGAAGCCTCATGAAGCTTCTCCCTCACTGTGTTGGGAAAAGAGTTGACGCTGCAGAGCGTTGAATAACTGTCACCAAATTAAGTTTTGAGATCTTCATGTGAGACATTTGCTGCTTATATTTAGAATATATGGTCGACTGATTAAAATAATGCCAATTAAAACTTTTTTTGACGTTTTCGGAGCTCCGCCAGCAGCTCTGTGCTGGGAGCAGGCTGCAGCCAGCCGGGTAGGAAGGAAGGCCCGCCCACAGCCAGGTGATTGACAGCTTGGCCCCCAAAAATATATCCGAATAAATGTCAGAAAATAAAAAGGGGAATACAAATGGAAAAATAATGGAGAATATATGCGAAAAAGAATACAGAAATAAATATAAACATAAATAAATGAAACTATAAAAATAAATTGAAAAATTGAAAAAAATATAAGGAAATTAATACAGAAATTTAAATGGGAAAAAGGAATACACTGTATATAAAAATATATATACAAAAATAAATGAATAAACATGTACAAAAATAAATTAAAATAAATGTGAAAATAAATAAAAGTGCACACAATTACTCTTTTATGCATTTTTTTTTATTTGTCTTTATATTTCCACATTTGTTTATTATTTTATATATTCCTCTTTATATTTCCATTATATATTCTTTCATTTATTCCTCTTCATATTTCCACATATATTTATTTATTCTTTTATTTATTTATTTTTAATTTTGGTATTATTTGGTAATTTTGGTATTTGGTATATATAATGGGTATTCTATACTCTTCAACTGTACTGACCACACACACACACACCTCTCTCCCACGTTCATCACACCCTTTAACAGACTAATTGGTACTGTGTTTTTTTGTTTTTTGTTTTTTTTAATATGTAATTTGTGTTTAAGTTAAAGGAACTGTTTGATTATATTAATTTTGGTTTGTTTAATGTGGGGAAACTTGTATTGTTCATTTATTTAACGAATACAAAGTTTCCACTCTTAATTAAGGATGAGATTTTTCTTTATTCTTCCTTTTTTCAAGTCCATTTTGTAGCATGCTTCTCTGGGAAACTTTCAGTTATATTTTTTGCAAATATTGGCAGAATTAGAGGAGACTGCTCACCTAGCTGGCGCCCAACTTAAAAAGTGAATGGCATTAATTATTCAACACACAGTATATACCTCTGCTGACATCTCTTTTTATATGCAGCGACACAGCAATGTCACAGATTTTCTTCCCTTCATCTTTCTTCGTTCCTCCCTTTTTCTGAGATCTGGGGCCTCATTTATAAAGGCTGCATTCCCACACATGGGGTTTGAAAGTTATGTACACTTCCAATGCAAAATTTGGGATTTATAAAAATAAACTTGACCGGAGAAACTGCGTTCCATACGGCAGCTCTGTACCGTACAAAAGCACATTATGCAGAGCAGAGGATTTGGCGAAAACAGAAGGAGAAACAGAGAAATGAGGCAGATCTCTCAGTGATTCTTCAAAGTTGTTCCACCACATCAAACCGATAATTCTAACATCGACTCTGACAGAACGCCTGTTTAATCAGCACTTACTCCAAAATAGCTCCTCTCCACGTACGCTACGATTAATAGTCCAAATTCCCATGACCCCGTTCATTTGGATCTTCAGACGTGTGAATCAACGATGAACCCTAATAAGCGACAGCAGAGGGTGTGTAAAAGTTAATATTCTGCCTGAGTTTTCATTGATCAGCAGATGTTATTGATGTCTGTGTCTGACAGCAGAGCGGAGGAGTCTGATGCTGAAATGGAAGTGAAATGGTGCAGGGGTGCACCATTTCACTTCCACTTTTAGCTCTAACAAACTTTCTGTTAAACTGACTCCATTTCCTGACTTCTCCTCGTCCACAGGACCTGCATTTCTGCCTCGTGATTTTTTTTTCTTAATCTACCAATCAGAAGTCTCCATTCTCTCTGAAGTNCTGCATTTCTGCCTCGTGATTTTTTTTTCTTAATCTACCAATCAGAAGTCTCCATTCTCTCTGAAGAGCAACGATGAGCAAACTCATGTATCTGTATATCAGTATTCACATACTCACCATGTACATGCAAGGACCATTTATGGTAAATTGTGGGTGTATCGTTAGGATCTTTTAACGTGCACACACTTCCATGCTGACTGTGATGTATAAAGGGGAAACTGCATGGTTTTATAAATCTGAATCTTTTCTTCTTTTTGAGCGCGTGTAAACCTTTAGATGGGTTCCATGCATAGTTTTATAAATGAGGCTCCAGGAGGAACATGGTGGTTTGGGGAGGAAAATGGGAACGCACAACAACGAAAACTCCAGATGGGCACCAGAATCAATTAATGCATGATTATTATGTGGTTTTACATTTAAGGTAATAATTGAAAAAAAAGTGGGCTTGGTGTTAAATTGTCCTTTAAATCTGTGGTCAGTATCAGAGCATCAAAACCAATTTGTTTTAAAAATCTAATTTACTGTAAATGTCCCAAGTCATCTCAAATACTATTACACTAACACAGAAACAGGGCTGAGATTCTTAAAACAAACACACACACACACACTTACCATCTCTTCCAATGTCGATGCAGGCTTTGGGCGAAAAGATATAGGAAGAGGAAAAAGAAGTTGAAGATTAGAAGAAATCATTCATCGGTCCATGCAAACAGTAGATACACGTAAATTGTAATAAACTGAAATAAGAATATCAGTCCTGATGCCAAAACCAGACTTCACGACTTCAGAAATCCCAATATCACTCTCAAATTAAGCAACAATCTTTCCTCTGATCTGCTGTGTTGAGGACGTCCTGGTGTGCACACTGAGTGATGCACGAATTACAGTCTGAGGACGGATGACCAGTATCTGAAATCAATACTCAGCAAATGTCACGAGAAGTCACAACAAGCAAAAAGTCTCTGTTCTCCTTACCGTAGTGTGTGAGATATGTTTTTAACAGGGGAAAAAAACAAAAGAAAAAGTATCTGAATTTGCAGGAGCTGTGCTGTTGTTTTTGCTGCTTTTGCCTCCTCATCCTCACTGCACGACCCTCCACTAACACTGGCACCTTGGCAAATAAAGCAAAATTACCTTTGGAAAAAAAATGTTTTTATGTTTCTCCTCTTGAGCTTTCATTCAAAATATGAACAAAATTATAACCTCTAATTACAGTAAAATAATAGAAAGGAAAAATATGTTCTATCATGAAACAAATATTTTTCCGAATCATCCTGGAAGAGAACCACACAGTGATGATGATGATGATGATGATGATGATGATGACAGCAAGAGAATTCAGACATTAGCTGGTTTTGGGGTCAGAAAGTCTCTAAATCTACGATCGATCAGACACCACCAGAATCACTGAGAAACATGTTTATTTCATGGTAAGATCCTTTCAGCAATTTAACCTTAATTAAAGGTTATATTTTTGTTAATATTTTGAATGAAAGCTCAAGAGGATAAATAACAAATATATATATATTTTTTTTTTTTACAGCCCATTTCGCTTTAATTTACCAACAGTGCCAGTATTAGCAGAGGCTCTGTATAGGGACTTGTGCACTAAAATTAGAAGAGCATCTGAGACTGATAACGTTAACACTGCCTGTCAGGACAGAAAAGTGTGTGTGGGGCTGAAAGTTGGAGCTAAACTTGCGTTGTCTGACGCTGGCATTTTTGAAGGAAGAGCGGAGCAGAGGAGAAAGCTGGAAAGTACAAACATGCTGTTAAATGTGTGGAGGCCAGACATGAATGCTGCCCACAAACTTTCTCAACACAGGTCCTTTTTTTTTTTTTTCNCTTTTTTTTTTTTTTCATTAGGCGCCTGACGAAAGCCTTACCTCTGAAAACAGCCCTAACTGGAACAGGTTTTATGCAAATCCTTCTCGTTATCTTAAGAAATGGCCACTAATCCAACAGGTGACAGACTTGTTCTTCTGCTGTTAGCAGCCTGACTTTCTACATGTAGATTCCATCACTGCGCTGTTAAGATACTTCAGTGCAAACTCAGCACTCCCTGTTGCTGCTGCACATGATAAGACTTTCGTAGCAAGCTGATAGATTTACAGAGAATAGCGACTTTGATCACTACAAATGCATCAACATCAGACATTTCACTTTTTGTTACATTAGTTTAAATATTTCAGAGTGGCAGTAAAAGAATCGAGATAACACCTTTTACAGCGCCACCCCTGTTGTATGGAAAACCATCTTTTTTTAATGAAAAGTACTGCTATAAATCAGTCAGCACTTTAACATGCATGTTAAAACTTCAATTACACTCAAATTATGGCAATAAATCAATGTTTTCAATCGTGTAAACACCATAATTATACAGAAATCAGTGTTAACACAGTAAATAAATGTATTTGAGCATGTGAACATTAGAATCGGAGTAAACCATTTCCTCGCCTGTACGCAGCAAACCGCTGCTTCACTACACAATAAAGATTAGCTTCAACTCCAAAACTCTCTGCATTCATTACATCAGGGATCATTTTGAGTCAATCCCTTGTTTGTAAACTACTTATGTGATGTAAGCTAAAAATCTGAGCCTAAACACCCATGAGAGGATCTCTGCATTTCCCATCAGGCCAGTCAAATATGGAGACATTGTTCACACACTATTCACAGACCACAAACTAGGTTTGGTTAAAAAGTAAAAGGGCAATTTTAAATATTCTGGTGCCATTTTATTTCACAGAGATAAAACCCTTCAGTTAACCGATGTCACAGCAGACCTACCAGTCTGCCTTTGGTGGAGTCGGAGTCATCAGCTTGGCTCTGCCTGGCTTGAAGCTGCAGCTGCACAGCATGAAGCTGCAGAAGTTGGTCATGAACCTCCCTCTCAAAAGCCGTCCGCTCCGCCTGAGCCTCCGTCAGCTCTGACCGCAAGTCCACCAGCTGAGCCTGCACAGAGGGAAGGAAGCATGCAGGGGGTGTGGGGCATATTAATGCCTAGAATTTAGGAATGGGACATCCAACAACCTCATATAGGTGCGATGCTTCTGGAAATATAATGTTCCAGTAAGACATGTAATATATTTTATGTGTTTGTTCAGGTAAGAAAAAAAAAAAAAAAATCNAAAAAAAAAAAAAAAAATCAAACAAAACCAAAAAAATCCAGACGTGATGCTGGATCAGATCTGATCTATTGTGACTATTTCTTATTGTTATTCTTCTTATCCTCAGCACTCTGAGCAGGTATGGGACAAAATGTTTAGCATTGCTTCAACTGTTTTATATTTTCAATCATTAGAATGTATGTCTAAACAGCTCTATTCTGTTCCATAAACAACATTACTGTTGGCATTATGACGCCAGTTCATCCGCTCAGAGCTTCACATCTGAACGGTGTGTGAACACATCCGCTTCTTTCTATCATCTATAACCGGTGCTACCAGTGCTAACGGTGCTACTGGTGCTGATGCTAATGGTGCCACCGATGCTAAGGTGCCAACGGTTCTCGACTCTGAATGAAGAGCTGTTAGAAGAGAATAACCGGAGTTACTGACCTCGAGTTTATGGTTGAGCTGGAAAACCGTCTGAGCTTTGTGGCAAAGCTGAGCAAAGCAAGAGCTCAGGCTGGTCATCTTCTGCCGGCCCTCGTAAGTAATATCGACTTGGTCTGGGTCGATTTCCCCAAGCAACAAATCTACGTCCACGAAGGCCTTATCAAACTCCTTCTCCAGCACCTCCAGCCAGCGGAACATGGACATGCCGAGGCCTGAGCCCTGTCCGCGGCCCACAGGCGAGCATCCAGCCGACGCGGACATGTTCACTGCTGCTCACTACTAACAGCCAAACGAACAACGACTGGATAACTTCCGGTTTCGGAGTGAAAATTATAAAATATATTCTAATGCCCCGAAACCTCTCTCTAACCAGGAAGTCTCAAATCAGAGAAGCGATTGTCTTTCCAATCGACTAATACAGTCTGACGTTTTCCAGTGAAGAGCAATCGACCGCACAGCAGATCGATGGAGCTAGAGCTGCGACCCTCCAAACACACTAAAATGTCTCCTTCTCTCCTACCCTCCATCCTACTCTCCTCCACTGCTTCAAACCTGGAGGAAACGAGCTGTGGAGCTTTGTTTTCTTCTTCTTTAAAATTTTATGGCGGTTGGCAAACAACGAATTGGTGCATTACCGCCACCAACTGGTGAGGAGTGTGGATCTGGATTCAATTATTTCTTTGACAACAAAAAACAAAACAAAACAAAACAAAAACAAAAACAATAATCTCATATTCTAACACTTAACCCTGTTCTCCTTAAATAATGAAACAAAAAAGAATAACATAAAGCCCCTGAGCTTTGTTGTAACATATCTTTCAGATTAAATTTTACCTTTCTCTCTTTTAGACTGTTCATCAGCTCCCTTCTCTCCTCTGTATACTGTGGACATTCTGTCATTACATGTTCTATTGTTTCATCTACATTGCAATAACTACATCTTCCTGAGTTATGTTTTCCTATTTTAAAAAGTGAAATATTCAACCCTGTGTGTCCAAACCTCAACCTCCAAATGACTGTTTCATCTCTTCGATTTCTACCTGCTGATCTCATTTTCCCTACTGATCTTTGAATACTGTAATACCACCGTCCTCTTCTTTCCTCATCCCACTGTTTTTGCCATCTTTGATTAATTGACTGTTTAATTATGCTTTTCATTTCTGATTTACTGTACTTTATATTTATATCCTCACACTGTTTTCCTGTAGCTTGTTTAGCTAGTTTATCTGTGATTTCATTTCCTTTTATGCCAACATGAGCTGGGACCCATAAAAACACCACATATAATCCCATCATGCAAATTCTATACAAAGTCTGTAAAATTTCAATCAATATATCTGGTCTACTTTCTGACTGATGATTTTTTATACTGTATAATGACGAACTGGAGTCTGAACATATTATCACTCTTAAAGGTCTAATTTCCTCTACCCACATCAATGCCAGCAGAATAGCTACCATTTCACCTGTGTATACTGATAAGCTGTTTGAAATTCTTTTGCTAACCTGAATGTTAAATTCTGGAACCGTAAAAGCCACTCCTACTTTATTACTAATACTTCTGGATGCATCTGTGTAGATCTTGACATACATTACATACTCGCTATTTATATATGCCTCTGCAGTCTGAGCATTTAAAATGAAGTCTTTATCCTTATTTTTGGCCTCTAACAAAGACAAATCAACTGCGGCTGGAGGAAACAGCCAGTGAGGAACCGTGGAATACGGCACTGTCCTGCTAACAGGTTTATCAATTTCTAACTCTTTTACTTTCTTTGTAATTACCCACCCAACACTTTTAGTTTGCCTTTTCTCCTTTTCCCAGCATGGTTTTAACACATCCTGTGTAGGATGAGGAGCTTTGTTTTCTCCTCCTGCAGAGGATATATGTATCCTTTCAGGAAGTCTTTTTATTCCACTTCAGACTGACATAATCGTGGCCACGCCCCCAAACCCCACCCACCAACGCTGATCAGCAAAGACCAAATTCCTGCCTGTCAGAAGCAGATTTCACCATCAGCAAATATTAACAGGTCTGCTGATTTATTAAACTCAGTCTGCGATCATTTCTAACTACATCATCCTTCGATAGAAAACACAAATCTGTGTACATGATTTATCTATAATTAACCTGAAAAATGATCATACTTCAAATTAGAAGAGTCTACAAACACTAAAAACATCCAAATGTGTAAGTATTTTCTGACAGCTCTGTCAGAGCAGCCGTTCCTGCTTTTACTTCCTGCTTCCTGTTTGACATTTTCTCACCAATCACACCACAGAGCTGAAACACAGCACAACTCACAACTACACAACACAATACAAAACACAACACAAAACACAGCAGCACAGTACAACACAACAATACGAAACACAACACAACTCACAACTACACAACAACACATCACAACAACACAATACAAAACACAGCACAATAAAACAACACAATACAAAACACAACACAGTATGACACAACAACACAACACAAAACACAGCACAATACAAGACAACAATACAACACAAAACACAACACAACTCACAACTACACAATAACACATCACAACAAAACAACACAATACAAAACACAACACATCACAACAGCACAAAAACACAACACATCACAACATCACAATAACAAAATACAAAAACACAACACAAAAACACATCACAACACATCACAAAAATACAAAAACACAAGATAACGCAAAAACACATTACAACACATAACAATAACACAAAAACAACACAACACAACACAAAAACATCACAACATAACACAAAAACATAACACAACACAAAAAACACATCACAACACAAAAACATAACAACACAACACAAAAAACACATCACAACAACACAAAAATACAATGCAATGCAAAAACACATAACACATCACAACAACACATAATAATACAAAAACATAACAACACAGCACAAAACACATCATGACAATAGAAAAACGCAACAACACAAAAACACATCACAACACAAAAACACAACACAATGTAAAAAATTACAAAAACACAACAACACAACACAAAAACACATCACAACAACACAAAAACACAACAACACAATGCAAAGAACTACAAAAACGCAAAAACACAACACAACACCAAAGCCCATCACAACACAAAAACACATCACAACAACACATAACAACAATACAAAAACACAACACAACATCATAACAACACATCAACACATCAGAACAACACACCGCTGGCTACAGTCACAGCCTGTGTGTGTTCCGTCTCTGTATCTAAGTGTTTATTTAGCAGGTGTCCGTGCTCCTCTTCCTCTCCTCCTGCTGCAGGGCTCTGATGAAGCTTCGGACGTCCTGGGCCGTCAGCTCAGGCTCCTCCATGGCAGCAAAGTGTCCGCCGCGGCTCATGTGTGTGAAGCTGCAGAGTTTGTGGTATTTCTGTCGGACCCACAGCTTGGGAGTGTGAAGCAGCTCGTTGGGGAAGCAGGCAAACCCAGTGGGCACGAGTACCGACATCCTGGAACAGAGCGGGCCAATCTGATCATCACAGTACAACATGCAATACATAAATACAACTTGGTTGATTTGTGAGGTGGTGTTTTACTGGTCTGTATTATATTGTACCATGTTTCTAATATTTTGGCTCCTCAATATAAGTGAATGAAGTGGACAAAATATTGGAAACATCCTAATATATACATATATATATATATATACATACACAACACAGTTATATATATAATTATAAATATACATATATATATATATAATGTTTTTTTTTTAATTTATACAACAGTTAGTATTCTGATTGGACAAGAGGCATTTGAGGAGTGCTGATATAGGCTGTGTCCAAAATCACTCCCTATTCCCTACTCCCTATCACTAAATAGGGAGTTTCATGTAGTGGACTATATAGTGCACTAGTTGGCAAAATAAAACAAACGCTTTCGTACACTACTCACTCCTTTTCTGAGCGCCGTTAATTACGTCACTGCTGTCGCACTAATAACGGGATATCAGTTGATACATACAGGTATAACCAGATGTATTTTTAAGCCTTTTGTGTTATTTAAATGGAAAAATTGTACAGATTTTTTCCAGTATACCTTAAATAAATATAAGTATTTTGATTCAGTTTGTGTAATGAATTTGCACAGGTCTGTTTTAAATCAACACACTATTTTTACACCTTACACTGTTGATTTATCACACGTCCATCTTTCCATAAAATAGCAGCTAGAACTGCCTTTTACAGTTCATGAACACGACTTCCACTCTGAATTTGTCTATTTTCATCCTTACATTTCATCATTACATTTCATCATTACAACAGTTGTCACACAGCTTTAAGTTAAACATTTCATTTGATGACACAGTGNATTTCATCATTACAACAGTTGTCACACAGCTTTAAGTTAAACATTTCATTTGATGACACAGTGTTAGCAGTTTTTTTTCCTTATTTCATTTCCACCACAAACACCAATGTCAATATTGTGTCTTAAATCATGAAATTCCGTGATCCCTCTCTCCTCTCAGGCAAATTAATTTCATCACGTGGTCATCAGTCCCTAAAAAAAAAAAAAAAAAAAAAAAAAAGAATAGATATATCAATAGATCAGTGATTCCCAAAGTGTGGGCCGCGGCCCCTTGGTGGGCCATGAAGGAACTGCAAGTGGGCCGCGAAGGAGGGAGGGAAAAATTTGTAAAAATTAATAAATAAAATTATAATCTTAAAATATTCTAGGCAGTTGGTCCTGATGATATACCTGTAGAGGTATGGAAGTGTCTAGGAGAGGTGGCAGTAGAG
>VXCM01002359.1:0-21616 GCA_014773175.1 Lucifuga dentata
CATTTGCTACGAATGTCAGAATATCTTAGAATTTGCTACGAATGTCAGAATATCTTAGCATTTGCTACAAATGTCAGAATATTTTAGAATTTGCTACGAATGTCAGAATATCTTAGCATTTGCTACAAATGTCAGAATATCTTAGCATTTGCTACGAATGTCAGATTATCTTAGCATTTGCTACGAATGTCAGAATATTTTAGCATTTGCTTCTCAGAATATTTTAGCATTTGCTACGAATGTAAGAATATCTTAGTATTTGGTATTAATGTCAGATCATCTTAGTATTTAGTACGAATGTCAGAATATCTTAGTATTTGGTATGAATGTCAGAATATCTTAGTATTTGGTATTAATGTCAGAATATCTTAGTATTTGGTATTAATGTCAGAATATCTTAGTATTTGGTATGAATGTCAGAATATCTTAGTATTTGGTATGAATGTCAGAATATCTTAGTATTTGGTATTAATGTCAGAATATCTTAGTATTTGGTATGAATGTCAGAATATCTTAGCTTGGTATGCCCCCCTTTAGCTTTAATGACAGCATCATGAACTCCAGAAGTTTGTAAAAACCTGAAGAGCCAAGTTATCCCTCATGATGTCACAATGTTCCAAAGAGCTTCTAGTGACATCAGACTTTCTCATTATTTCCACATTTACATGGAAAACATCACAGATTTTACATGTGGACTCAGACTTCTGGACCCCACTGTATGTAGACTGATATTGCTAATTAGCTTTCTATAGCGTGTAGATAATATCTCCCAGTGGTGAGTGGAAATAATCTCAGAAAACTAATTTATCTGCTCGAATACCCGCTGTGATAAGTAACCAACATAATACAATCCAACCAAACAGTCCTGTAATAACTATTAACTTTATGAAAGTATTAGTTACTAACTTTAGTTTGTAGAGTTTATAGGCATTCAGCCATGTGTTTTGTTTAAATTTGGCATCGTAGGGGCTGGAATGCTTGGAGGTCAGAAGTCGGAGTTATCACCCGGAGAATTCCCACATTCAACTTTAACTGGAACACAGCACATCTACTGTCATAGTCGTTTCTTCTTCTCTTCTCTTTTAGAGCCTGAATTGTGGCATAGCGATTAGCACTATTATATCACATCAAGAAGGTCCTGGGTTCAAACCCCGTGCAGGCTCTGCTCCTTTCTGCTCATCTCAGAATTCAGGATGTGTCAAATGCAAAGGAAGAATTTCACCACAAAAATGTGGGATTGATTTTTTAAAAATTAGATTATTAACGAGCTTAATTTTGTTTTGGCTTTTTTTTTTTTTTTTTTTTTTTTTTTTTGGCCTTGGTAGAGGTATGTGCTCCTTCTGCACCCTTCTAATTTTATAAAGTACGTGTACTCGCTGTTAATCTTGTTACGGTAAGTGTGTGCATTAATAATGTTCTTAGCACATATAAAATAAGACAATGACATTACAAAAGAAAAGTCACGTTTATACCAAAGAAGTTACCAAAGTAACTTCAATTAAATAGTCAAAATACTATGGAATGCTTTTTTTTTTTTTTTTTTTTGTTAATATAGCTAGCTTTATTAGCACATTAAAGAGCAGGACAGGCATATTGAAATTTATGTTATCTAACTTTCCACATAAAACCGCAGTCAATCTCATTATAAAGAAGCTGAGTTTCAGCATTGATAGGACCCGGGGCCGCACTCCATCTGGAAGTCATTGAAGGGAGATCTGGCCGTTTCCCTCTCCCCCTGTGCTGCGCTGCCCTTCCCACTGTCGTCCCATAATCCCATCTAACAGCCGCCTGGACTTGGTTGGCCCATTCCAACATACTGATGGGTTTAACTTGGCCGTCTTGTAAAGAGGAAAGGCTCGGTTTTTCAGAAAGCCACTCCAAAAATACACATTAAATATCTGAGGGGGGATTTAATATCAAGTCCATTAGGGCTTTTCTCGAGCCCTGTAAATAGTCAATTAGTGAATAATTTCTGATTTGATCCACATGCAGCAAGATCCATCGTGCGAGATTAACATCCCTGAGCCATGAGTGTGTGGAAATGCTGTGCATAATTAAAAATACAGTAAATTAAAAATGCAAAATAATGAAAATTATGAAGTATTGGAAAGCCTCTTTCTTAAAATACGGGTAATTCCTTATGATAATTTCTGCATAAGGGCTTGGAGTAACACAAAACACATGGACAAGGCTCTGATCAGAAGAGAACCCTCAGAGGGAGACTTGAAGACGGGGCCAAAAGGTCAGGATGTGGCTCAAAGTGGGACATTTAACTGTGTTCATGTCCCTTGATCAAACATACAGCTGCTTGGCGACAGTATAAACCAAAGCTAAAGCTGCTGTATAAAACAGGATTCTTGCATTACAAAGTGGCTTTAGATAAAAGCATCCTTTAAAAAAAAAAAAAAAATCATTATAAGAAGTCCCTGGATTAGAGCGTTTGGGAAGAAAAAGGCAGGGATTATTTAGAGTTTCAAACTGACAGGCAGTGTCATGCACAAGACGAACAGAATTAAAAGCCCTGATGTCGTCTCGTCCATCTGGCCTTTGAAGCAACTGAGACACATTAATGTGAAAAAGTAAATTATTAAGGTACGTGTACCTTAGTATTTCTGGAAAACAGAGACATCAAAAATTGTAGAACAAGTTGTGGTATTGTTAAATGCAAGCAGGAACATAAATTAGCAGCAGCTTGGGCAAATGTGTTTCTTGGAAGGTCATAAATAACCTGTGAAGTGTCGAGTGTATTTTCTTCATATATTTGAGCGTGATTGTGACGAGTTCACTGCTGTGTGAGCAAGAAAAATCTAGCATGATTTGATAAGGCAGTCCTCAAAAGAATGGTGAAGATGATGGTGATCAATCTGGAATCTGCTGGATTTGATGTGTTTAAAGGCTCAATTTTATGTGTTTAAAGGATAAAGGCTCAAAATCACCAAATCATATAATGGTGCAACATTTTGGAAAGAAAAATATTTGTTTGATGTCATAGGGTAGGCAGAGAAGTCTTGAGGGCAGTAACTTAGGCTAGCCTAGTTTAGCAGAAAGACTGGAAGCAAAGGGAAATTGCTAGCCTCGCTTAATTAAAGGTGCTGACTGATTTACACATTGAGGGTAATTAATTAAAAAAAATCATAACTACAGTGTCATGTTAAATAGTAATTGAATTGATAATTGAAGCCTGTGAAAGATTAGATCAAAATGTGCCATTTAAATAATCTTGTATATCAAATTTATTGATCGCTATAACACACAACAGGGAAATACAGTTTAAAATGTCACTCAGATTTCACAACTTTTTACTAGCAGACTGATTATTACTACTACTAATAATAATAATGATAATAATCTTAATTTTGGTGTGACAGTGTATGAAAAGCTACGATACAGTAACAATGCCTCTTTTAACAATAAAAGACACCTGTAACAGGGGTTTATGAAAGAGAGAACATATTTGGTACATTAAATCTGATGCTGTGTTTTAGGAATTATATATTGGAATTATATATATAATTCCCCCCNCCCCTCCCGCCAAAAATAAATAAATAAATAAATAACATAAAAAAATCCTGGACATTTAGCTATAAATAGAAAATGAGCCACTGGCTTCCATATCCGGCTGATTTCTTTATGACAGTTAGCTACTAAAGAAAATGTTGTCATTGATCCTAGTCTTTATTGTGTGGAATATTTCAGACTATTATTCTACAAACGCAATCAGTATAATGCTCAACATTAAGCAAGGTAAACTGATCTATACATTTGTTTCATAAATGATCCTTTTTCTACGGTGTCCCTGAAGTGCAAAACACTTTAACAGTTTCAAAAACAATTTAACAATTTCCAAAACAATTTAACAATGTCAAAAACAATTTAACAAATAACAAAACACTTTCTGACAAAACGGAAGAGGTAGGGACAAAGATTCTTCAAAGATTCTTGTTCGTGATTGGACAGCACTCATGTCAGTTACTTTTTTTTCAAAGCTCTGCAGAAGTAGAGTGAGCTCAATGCAGTGACAGTTCCTCTATCTTTGCAGGACCAGCAGCGCAAAACGAGACAGAATTATGTATTGAAAGTATTGTGGGGAAAAATTTCAGTCACCTTCAAATTTTTGTAATTCGTGTGGGAAGACGCTGACTGTATTAAAGGAAACGGGTATGGAGAGGAAACCAGGGGCTGATCAGGTCTAAGGTCTAAGTGGTTAGCACGATAGTTATTAGATAGTTAATAGGGGATTCATTTGGCAGTAAATATTTATCTGCTACTGGGTGTGATCCTGATTTAATAGGTCCCACGCCAAAGGCCTTGCGCAAATAAACCACATGGCAATTAAAAACTAGTTAATGACACTGTACACATACAAGGCGAAATTTCGCGTCGCGAAAATGCGGCAATTATTTTATTTGCCCCAAGGTCGATTTTTTTCCTTCTGTCGCCTGTGGCAAGAGAGTATCATCCAATCAAAACCATCGTCACACGTAACATTTTATGTTGATTTGGTGCGCATCTCAGCACAGTTTTATAGTCATCTGCTGCCCATAGTCCGTGTCCAGTGGATGCGTGTGCGCCTTTACGCAAGAACTACTGCGCTTAGATATTAATATGATCTGAGACACACCGTCATATGCTGCTTTGGATCGATAGGCTTCCTGAAATTTGTCCTCTGGCTACTTAGATGTGGAGCTGAACATGTTCAAATTGCCCCGACATCATATAATATTGTCTGAAGCATCATGGTAACGTTTCAGCTCGTTATCAGACAGTGAAACTCCCCGTGTTCTTTCCTTCCCACCAGAATTGGATGAATCCACAAACATTTTATCTTCATTTTTGTAAAAAGGATCAGCACCAGATCATCACTGGATCCATTTTGATGCCTATCGCGCTGCGAAACTTTCTTAATGAGCAGTCAGAAATTCGTGTCGCGACAGGTGTAAAACGGCCTTAAGGCATGGGATCTATTAAATCAGGATCACACCCAGTAGCATTTTTTTTTTTTTTAATATTTACTGCCAAATTAATTCCCTATTAACTATCTAATAACTACTGTGATCAGGTCTAAGGTCTAACCGCTTAGACCTTAGACCTGATCGGCGCCTGATTTCCTCTTCACGCCCTGTCTCCTTTAATACAGTCAGCGTCTTCCCACACAAATCAGAAAAATTTGGAAGTGACTGAAATTTTTCCCTACAGTACTGACAATACATAATTCTGTCTCGTTTTGCGTGGCTACACGCTGCTGGTCCTGCAAAGATAGAGGAACTGTCACTGCATTGAGCTCACTCTACTTCTGCAGAGCTTTGAAAAAAAGTAACTGACATGAGCGCTGTCCAATCACGAACAAGAATCTTTGTCCCTACCTCTTCCGTTTTGTCAAAAAGTGTTTCAGGATTTGTTAAATTGTTTTGCAAATTGTTAAATTGTTTTTGAAATTGTTAAAGTGTTTTGCACTTCAGGGCCACNTTAAATTGTTTTGCAAATTGTTAAATTGTTTTTGAAATTGTTAAAGTGTTTTGCACTTCAGGGCCACCATATTTTTTCTCATATGTGTGCATCTACTGTGCATTTGTGATTTCACTATAGAACTTCGCTGGCTAATGCTATTTCATATTAAACTTGACTCAACTAAACATTTTAGTCATTTTCACCTTTAATACTAATTCCAAAGTCAATACATACATAGGAGGTGTTTTAATGTTTGATTAAATAACTGTAAGCAACTAATAAGTCAACTGAAGCAGAAACAAAGGAGATTCACAAAAGGTAGCGCATGATTTACCGTGTTGATACGGGCAAATAACAACACGCAACCACTTTCTCTCATTCATAAACGCCTGTTAGCAGCATCTTTTAGTGTTTTCCTGGAAAGAGGCGTTGCTACAGTATTTCCTTATTTGCATGTCGAGGAAGTTATTCATAAAAAATACAGTCACACTAAAATGAAGACGTGTTTCATTCTGCTCATAAATTTCATCAGTATAAAAAATCTGGGTGATATTTAAACTGTATTTGCCTCAAATGTGTTAGTGATCAATAACTTTGATACATAAACTCACTCAGCTGATCAGTCAGTTTCTAAATGGTGAGTTTTGATCTGATCTCATACTTGTTTTTGTGGCGCTGATCTTATTCATAAAGCTTCATCTGCTGTGCTGTGCACGTCTGTGTCCCCCACACACACATGCACAGACACGTGCACACACACACACACACACACACACACACACACACACACACAAACAAACCACCCTCCACTCCCCCGTGCTGCACACAGCACTCATACACACTAAGGAGGTTAATATGCACATTTACCTGTTATTTTAGTGTCAATCGTTTAAAATGTGGAGCTCTGAAGCATAATTTATTTTTCTTTGCCAGGTTTAACATGTCAGTGTTGCTTAAAACCAGATGAATCAGGATAAATCGTGGCTTGTTAAGCTCATTAACATGCTGATCTTCACTGGCTTTTACCTGTGACACAGCTGACAGCAAAGCTACCTTAATGTGACATGGTGCTCTGATGAACATACGAGAAGCTTTATGAATGAGCTTCAATTATCACATTTAGTGCAACGTTGTGTAGTTATTGTGATTTTTTATGAATCTGGCCCAAAATGTCTAACATGCATCCTCAGCCACCAAACCCTCACCAGAGCAAACTCCTAGACAGACACGCCCTCATTATTTCCTTTAACCTGCTCAGCCCTCTTTCACGCTTTCACACTTGCTGGAGCCCATTTAAAGCATCATGCATCCCAACCAGATTCATGCAGCTACTGTTGGATTTCTGTTTTAGAGACTCGGTGAGATGAGTCACTCATCAGCCTGTGGGGAAAAACCACCATCCCTTTAAAGGCATTCTGTTTGGTTTTGAAGATCTTGTGTTGATGTTGACCCATGAGTAGGAGATAGATGTATCTTTAACTTGCCAGCCTCTGTTTATTCCATGCTCTAACAAATGAACCAGCACAAGCTGATGCAGGAAAAAAAAGCACGGCTGTAAAAAAAGCAATGTAGTGACTCCTGCTGTTTCTTTGAAAGAGACAGAACATCAGTGCACACGTGCTGCACGAACGGACTGCAGGCACTTGGATTTGTGTTGTGCAAGAAGACAACGAGGCTTACAGGGTCCTGTTAGAGCTCCCATACCCTCTGCTGGCTAAAACCCGTTATGTCACAAACAGCTGATATGGAATATCTGCCTGAGTCTTCAGCTGTGTTGGATTGCAAGATAATAGCATTTTGTCCCATTTACATACAGAAATGGGACAGAAAAGGCTTTACAAATACATAATAATACAGCCAAATCAACACCGGCTACAGCTTATATTCACTATATAGCTTTCTGGTAAACAAAACACAAAGGCGTGAATACGACAAAAACTTGTGCAGAAGTTATTTCCTACCGCAAAGTGATGGAAAAGGCCTTTAAAAAGGAAATATTATTAAAGTCAAATCCTAATTTATTTTCACACTTTGTAAATGCAGCACAAACACCTGAAGAAGAATCAGTGTGGCAGCATTCCAGCCAGGAAAGGGGGGATTACCATGGCATCTTCTGCACACAGGATGATCCTGAGATTGGATTGGAAAAGCAGTCACACATATCCCATTAAGATCTTTGTGTTCTTTAAAGTCTGAGACCGCTCTCTGAGCTCCTCAGAGCTTCATCTTTAGCTGCCGACCTGGTCTGGATCAAGTCTTTAGTTGGATAAGCACGGTTTAGCAGGGATCGCTGGCTGCTGACTGGGTGGTTAGCCGGAGCAGGAAAGTCCTGCAGGAGGTGATTAAGTAGCTAAAGAAAGGCTGGACGAGAGGTACAAGACAACTAATTCTGTCATTTTGCACGCAGAAAGAGCTCATGACTGCATCAAACTAAATAAGAGCATGATTAGTCTGTCACCTGTTCTCCAGTTATTCCTCCACTCTCACAGTACGAAACCCACAGACTCATCACATGTAGAACAATGAAATATAGTCAAATAAAAAACCTAAACAGCAGAACGCATTTCCTCCACGAGTCTGAATCTCTTCCCTTTCTTCCTCATTTCATTTTAATTCCATTCGCTAAGTGCAGCTGTCATCTATGGAAAACCATTTCTGCCAGTTGAAAATAAAAACAAATCACCACCTTCTTTTTTTCCCCATTATTAAGTGCTGTTTTCTCATAATTATGACTTAGTATCTACTATCTCGTAATTATGAGATGATATCTCGTAATTAGAGTGGTACATTTCCTAAAGGAAATATAATCTGTGCTTGCCCAACATTGCTGTGGGAATACATGAATTATGGATGGATGCGTGGATGCCTGAGCCGAGGAATCTGGGACAAAAAGAATTTTGACTCTGTGACCTACAATTCCAAAGATATAGGTGAAAACGCGTCAGTGGTCATTACAGCGCCATCTTCAGGCTGAGTAGCATCATTATCATTTTGTCAATAGCGGACAAGACCACGAACACATCTCCCAAAAATTTTGAATTTACGACGTATGGTTCCAAAGTTATAGGACAAAATATACTCGCTTGGGAATACCGATTGGGAACACTGCTATTCCCACTTTGGAATACCGATTGGGAATACCAGTATTTCCACTTGGGAATACCACTTGGGAATGCCGCTTGTGAATACCAGTATTCCCAGTTGGGAATACTGCTTGGGAATGAATGCCAGTATTCCCATTTAGGAATACCGCTTAGAAATATATGGACCAATATGAACTGATGGATGCGTGCAGTCATTTGGAAGCGAATGTACGACATTTGTTCCTAAAGTTATAGGGCAAAACATTAAATGGTCATTATAGTGCCACCATCAGGCTGAGCAGTGTAATTTGTGTTTTGAAGGCAGCAAATGAGACGATGAACAAGTCTGCCAGTATGTTGAACGGTCTGAGATTCGTAAAGCAAAATGTATGCGTGGTACATTTGTTGAATCGTTGGCATGGTCCTTTAATCTTTGGAGCATCTGTGTCCACAGAGCATAGCGCGAGCAGCTGTGGCTAATTATAGACTGAACACAGAACTCACAGAGTCTGCTGTTCAGACAGCGTCCACTCTGTTCACCCCTCAAACAAATGGCTGTAATTCTACAACTGCAGGTCCAGTCTCGGAAAGTGAAACACCTAGGAAAGTGGAAACTTGGGCGAACAAGTACATGTAAATTTATGTCGAATCTTCAAAAACTGACAGAGGATTAGTAGTTTAAAAACAGTTGTGGATTGAGATTTTCAGAAATTTTTCTGGAGAGTTTAACATGGGAGTCTATGGGGCTGAGAAGCGGTGTTGTCCATGCTTAGAGGTTTCTATGTCAGAACAGATTCATCTTTCTGTTTAAATGTAGACATTGTCAGAGAGAGGTGACATGTAGCTATGTTTTCATGTATAAATTATTGGTTTAGTGCTAAAACTGTGGAAGATATTAGCAGTTGAATTTTTTTTTTTTTTTTTTTTTTTTGCTCCAAACCAAAAACAGCAGGAAAAGTTAGAGTGGGACCAGAGGGGCCAGCCTCACCAGAGCTGTGAGCAATGTGTGTGTATGGTGGGTGGTTTTTTCAGGATTTGTGCGCAATCTGTAAGTCCCATTGGTATGAAAATGGTATAGCAGAGCTCTGTGCATCATGTCACACATCACAATGTTTTTCGTGTGGTGCTGAGCCCAACGGTGTGGGAGTTATTAAGGCTCAAAATGTGTCCCCATGCATTGTCAATGGCCAACATCGCACGCTTTTGGGCGATTTGTGCAAAATCTGTTGGGCGAATCAGTTATAAACGTCATAGCACAGCGATCAAGATATGGTTGGATGTGGCTCAAAAGCTGTGGGAGTAAAATGAGATTTGAAATTATATTTCAAATGCTGAAATTAAGCTGAAATTTTATACGGAAGAATAATAAAATGGATACTAAATCAGGTTTTGGTCAATCAGAGGGCTCGAGATTTCTAGATATCTAATTAGTATCTTAGATACTAAGTTTACTAATTAGATACTATGTAATTATGAGATACTATCTCATAATTCTGACTTAGTATCTCATAATTATGAGAAAACAGTACTTAATGGGGAGAAAAACAAGGTGGTAGATTTTTTTTCTTTTCAACTGGCGTAAACATGCTTCCATAGTCACCAGACGAGTCAATGTAAGGAAAAAAGGCTACGACATACAGTATCATTTCATCTGAACCAGAAAATATTGTAACACGCTATGATTTTAAGCACCTTCAATGATCTTCCCAGGTTCTGGAGATTAAAACAGCACATGTTTTGAAACAAAGTGAGTTTTACCAAGTCTGATCTGATATTTGATTATTATCTCTCTAAAATGAGATTTAAATAAGATTAAAATGATAAATTTATGTGATGCGTTCCATTGTTCTGTTCTACTGTCTCCACTAAACTAATATTAATTTAAAATAAGTGGATGATGCCCATGTGAAGCAGTTTGAAGTGTGGTGGGAGCTCATACTCCACAGCATCCACTCTAGCACTCAGCTGTTTTAAATGTGTGCCACAAACAAAATTTGAATTTAACAATTTAAAAATACACAATTTATTAAATTTAACAATGAACCAGTTAAAAAAAAAAAAATCTGATCACACCTAATCACATGTACACAAATCCAAGTTGAGATTGCAAATTTATTAAAAAATTTATGAAATTTAAATTAAATTTATAATTAGATTTTTTTTAATGGCTTGCTTTCTCTGCAACACCAAACACTGTATTTTTATCTGTACTTTTTTAATTTAATCTGTGTTCCTTGTTTTTATTTCTTTTTTTAAATGTAAAGCACTTTGAGATACATGTTGTTTATGAAAGGTGCTGTACATATAAAGTTTATTATCATTATTATTATTATTATTAACACTTTGTAATATTAATGTAATATTAGTAGTATTAGTGTAAATAAAACCCTCCAGTGTTTGGCTTGTCAGATGGTTGTTATCAGGGTGTATCTGGGTATAAGGATTTTCCTTCCTAGAATCTCACGACAATTTCAAACTAAAACATACAATTTAAGGTTGTTAATGATGGAGGGAAATATTTGTTTATACTGTACTTATATTGTACTGTACTGTATACTTTACTGTATTTGTCATCAATTTCTGAATGAATTTCTTATATTTTCTCTTTGCTTCTATATCTTTGCTGTTAATTCCCATGCTGTTACTTCCCCCTCAAGGCAAATCAAACCCTCGCACCTTCTGCCACACACACACACACACACACACACACACACACACACACACACACACACACACCTTTAATAGTAGACTACAGTACTACTACCCACATATCAACACATTCACACCACGTAACACTAGTATGTCTTCTTCCTTCATTTTATTTTGTCCTGTTTCTTCTTTAAAAATTTACTTATTGATTTTTCTTCTTGTTCTTCTTTCTTACAGTAATAATAACAACACATCTTACTTACTTATCTTATTTAACTATTTTCCCCATCTTACATGGATCTGGCATTTATCATGCAATTATTATTTATCACCTTGGAACTACTGTCTGGTCACTAATTTGCTATGACAATAAATAATAAAATAAAATAAAACAAATGAATAAATAAAATAAAGTAAAATAAAAAAAAAATAAAATAAAATAAACAATGTCTTCATGAAAGTGACAAAAACTCTCCAAACTCAAACGTGGAGGTGTAAAACACACACGTACACACACACACAGCCTTCACAGACAGAATCTGTGTAAATGCAGACACGGAGCGTCCTCGTGCTGCAGCAGGTGTTGGATTAGCAGGTGGTGCGTCCTGGAAAGAGGATAAGCGCAGGTAGAGAGGTAAACCTGCAGATTTAAGGCCTCAGCTCCAGCTGAAAGCGTCTTAGCAGGTGATTTGTGGCTCATCTCCTTGGAGCTCAGGCTGCAGCCAGCCGACGAGAGCCACACAGCGAATCAGGTGTCTACGCGGTGCAGCCAGCCGGCTTGACTGGGAAAGAACGGCTCACATCCTGTTAGCAGAGCCGTTTATAAGGGTATTTACAGGGTGATCCCATTATGTTGAATTGGAAATCTCAAAATGCACTTGAAAGCAGGCCTGGAAGGCATTCTGACTGTAGATACTTTGATGAAATATTTATATAAGATGAAACTCCATGTATTAGTCGTTTTTCCTTCATGTAGGATGTCATAAACTGCAGAAATGTGCTGCTACACCGTTGTCAGAAAAGCTACTAAGAAAGATCAGAAGGCCATACGGGTACAGCAGCCCACTTCTGTCCTGCCATGGCTTCTACCTTATTTTGCATAGAAAGGTATGAAACCCGCATGAAAGGTATGTAGAAATGATAAATCCTTTTTATTGTCATATACACAAGTACAAATGAAGTTCAGCTTCTGCTTTTAACCCATCCCTAGGGAGCAGTGGGCAGCCATTGCACGGTGCCCGGGAACCAACTCCAGTCCTAAGCCTTGATCAAGGGCACTGACAGGAGAATTAAAGGACCATACCACCCATTTTGCATGTTTGAGCCTAATATATTCAATTTCCATACATGTTACATTACTGACAATCATTTCCCAAAGGATAAAACCATATTTCAGCTTTCCTGATATTTTGCAAAATCTTTTAATCTTTCAAAATCAAATATTCAAGTGATACACCCACCTTAAAAATCAATGTTTCTCCTGCTAATAGTTACACAGCCTTATGAAGTCACGGTCCTTCAATTATTTTCCAAAAAATTAAAGTGGAGGCATACATTCACTCTGCACTTTTTATTGTGCTTAAACGCCAAAATGACAAATTCTAAAAAAAAAACCTGAATACACGTCTTGTTGGTGATGGTGGATTACCTATCCCAAGAACATTTACAGTATCAACAAGTTGATTTTAATAGCAGAATGAACTGAAACCAATGGAGGTCTGGAAGGTAGGAAAAACATTTTTAATTCACTGTTCCAGTAGAATGGCAGTAGAATGGTGACAGTCTAACCACTGAGCTGCCGTGCCTATAGCAGCTGCTGCAGCTGAATTTGAATTATTTTACCTTCATGTTACCTCAGTGTGAAGTTCGAATAACAGCACTGAGTGAGTGTAATGGAGCCTTTTTAGAGCATGACTGGTCCCACTAGAGAACCAACCTCCCGTCCTTTATCATCTCAAGTGTTTGTTTGGAGTCGTCTGCACTTCTAGTGTGATGTCGTGAAGGCAAAACAAATTGAAGGATTATCATCATCAGGTTCAGTGCGGGCGGCCAGCGCCGGTGAAATTCATCACTTCACTCTTGCAATCCCTTCTAGCTGGCACCTGAACTGATCTGCACTTCCTCTCCTGCCCCTGATGCCTCATGTCTGATATGAGAGGACGACACCTCCCCTTCCTAAAAGGCCCAAACTCCTCCTCAAACCAAGTCTAAACGAGCACAATTAAAGTTAATGGGCTGGATAGCATCTCTCTGTCCTCGTCCTGCTGTAGAAAAACATCCGCCTGCCCTGCCAACGCACTTTGCCCGAGGCGTATCTGACGCAAGGATGAGCTGCTTTTACACTTTTTTCTGACAGCAGGTCACCCTCGTTCAAAACGCGCGGCTGGCTGAAAGAGTGTGTTATGCGAAGAAGCCGGAGAAGCCGCCGTCTGATGGATGAGATAGCGGCGAGCGCAGAGCCGAGGCCGCCTATCGCTGCCACCCATCTCATACAAACACACACTCCCCAAACAATGGCTGCAAAGTTTCTGATAGCGCAAACAACATCCTGGTGTAATTACACAATCAGGAAATTAAGACGGTGTGTCTGCTGCAGCGTGTGCGGGAGAGGACGGGCGGGAGACGCTTAACGTGCGGGTTCCCGGAGGTGCCAGGCTGCTCTTTACATCCAGATACTGTAACCGCCTGGCTGGGCTGAGAGATGACAACAGGGATAACCCACACACACACACACACACACACACACACACACAACATATAAACACAGCTACATTATTTACTGAGCTGCTGTAACCAGAAAGTTAACACAGAAGCTTCTTGTAAGATTGGAGCAATGTGCACGTTCACATACACGCTGTATATGTGTCAACTTAAAGGACCATACCGGCCATTTTGCATGTTTGAGCCTAATATATTCAATTTTCATACACATAACGTTACTGACAATCATTTCCCAAAGCATTCTACTGGAACGGTGAATTCAAAATGTTTTTCCTACCTTCCAGACCTCCATTGGTTTCAGTTCATTCTGCTATTAAAATCAATTTGTTGGTACTTGACATGTTCTTGGGATAGGTAATCCATCATCACCAACAAGATGTGTATTCAGGTTTTTTAGAAGTTATGTAATTTTAGTGTTTAAGCACAATAAAAAGCGTGGAGTGAATGTATGCCTCCACCGGGGAATATAGTCCCAAAAGAAGACCTGCGTTTATGGAAAAATTTAAAGGACCGTGACTTCATAAGGCTGTGTAACTATTAGCAGGAGAAACATGGATTTTTAAGGTGGGTGTATCACTTGAATATTTGATTTTGAAAGATTAAGAGATTTTGCAAAATATCAGGAAAGCTGAAATACGGTTTTATCCTTTGGGAAATGATTGTCAGTGACATAACATGTATGAAAATTGAATACAGCCAGTCCCCGAGTTACGAATGAGTTCCGTTCCCATGGCTGTTCATAAGTCGGATTTGTACGTAAGTCAGAACAGTTACGTAAGGCGTGTATTTAGCGTATATATTTTACTTTTCTATGCATAAGAAACATTAAAGAAACACTTCCAAAACACCCTAAACATCCTAAAACATAATACAGTACAGTACAGTAATAATCATAATTATGCAGCAGTGGTGCAGCGGTGCACTGCTGATGACGTGCAATGTTTTGTTTGACGTACGTCATAAAGTAGTGCATCATTCATTATTATGAATCATTGTATGTAACTCAAATGTTTAATTTAATAGGCTTTATGGCAGTCGGTTCATAAGTACAGGTTGTTCATAAGTCGGACGTTCATAAGTCGGGGACTGCCTGTATATTAGGATCAAACATGCAAAATGATTGGTATGGTCCTTTAAAGCAAGAAGTGAGTTTGAATCTGCGGGCAGCTGTGGCATGTCGGCGTGAAGTTTGCATGATCTTTTTTTAATTGATTTTCTTCGTTTTTGCAGCCAAAGACATTTAGATGACATGAACTGAAACTGTAAACTGGCTGTACATGGGACTGAGCTTGTGTGATAAAGTTACCCAAAACCCTCAAAATTACTTCATTACAAGTAAACTTGTCCATTAGAAAAAAAATACTCTAGCAAAAGTAACTCAGGATTAGTTGTTAATTTTACTTAACTAGTAAAACTATTACTTTGATAATAAATTTACTAAGCATTGAAAGTAAAAGCAATTTTGTTTTGCACAGATTGCAAAATTAAACACAACTGTAGCTTCGAGAGCATGTTGCATTATTACTCATTGCAACCAAATAAACATCAAATTATTAACATCACCAGCAATATTTAACAACCTAAATGTCAAAGATAGTTGATGTTTTTCCTTCAAATACATGAAATGATCATTTAAAAGTTTGTTTTGCGTTTACTCAGCCTGTCTTTGTCTTATGTTAAATTTTATTTGAAGATCTGACAGTTAAGTGAGACAAATATGCCAGAATAGAAGAAATCAGGAAGGGGACAAATACTTTTTCATGGCACTGCAAGGAATATCAAAATTCATTTGGGAGCTTATTATGAAATGAACAGAGTGTAGTCATGCTCCCCAGATGTTGAACCCGTCCGTTTTGGACACACATTTGATTTTTGCAGCGTATAAAAACTGAGTCTGGCTTTAAAACCAGCAAAATCATGATTGTGAAGAATCATTTCTACCTCTCACAGGAAGTGTTCGTCTCCCCCCGTAACTCATCAATAGTCTGATCATAGTCATGCAGACATTATCTCTGTATTGCTGCGAGCTGTGAATGTGATGGTTGAGTGATAAGTTCTGAGCCTGACACATAAGGAAGTGAAAAAGGCTGTAATTTTTTTTCACATCAGCTGTGTTCATTTAAGATCAGTGATTATAATAAAATAAGTTCCAGAAGTACCAGAGGCTCTGATAGGCTGATGTGTAGTGATGACCTGCTTGCTGTGGCTCTCCATGCTTGTGGCTGTGAGTTATTTAGAGCNCCCCCCCCCCCCGACCTGATTTGCCCCCTCAGACTTTCACCTCTTCCCAAACATGAAAAAAGGCTTCAGCTGGAACTTGTTTGTCTCAGGTGATGTCATCACATCAGCTGTGGAGGATTTATTTGGGACGACCGAGAAAAGGACACTGATGGAAACAGGATAAGAACATATCAATTAACCATCATATCTACTGTGCATTAATTTGACATACAGTGGGGTCCAAAAGTCTGAGACCACATGTAAAATCCGTGATGTTTTCAATGTAAATGTGGAAATAATCAGAAAGTCTAACATCAAGAAGCTCTTTAGCAGTTTAGACTGCCATTGGTTTCAGTTCATTCTGGTACACTATTAAAATCAACTTGTTGATACTTGAAATGTTCTTGGGATAGGTAATCCATCATCACCAACAAGACGTGTATTCAGGTTTTTTTTAGAATTTGTCATTTTGGCGTTTAAGCACAATAAAAAGCGTGGAGTGAATGTATGCCTCCACCAGGGAATATAGTCCCAAAACAAGACCTGTGTTTATGGAAAAATTTAAAGGACCGTGACTTCATAAGGCTGTGTAACTATTAGCAGGAGAAACATGGATTTTTAAGGTGGGTGTATCACTTGAATATTTGATTTTGAAAGATTAAGAGATTTTGCAAAATATCAGGAAAGCTGAAATACGGTTTTATCCTTTGGGAAATGATTGTCAGTAATGTAACATGTATGAAAATTGAATATAATAGGATCAAACATGCAAAATGGGTGGTATGGTCCTTTACCGTGCATGTGGTATTATATATTGGGCTTAAACATGCAAACTAGCTGGTATGGTCCTTTAAGTATTGACTAAGCTGTGTTGCACTAACAAAGTAAGAACAGAGTGGAAGTCAATTCATTAGGATAGCGGTCATGGCGTTCCATTTTTCATCAAAGAAAACAACGACCTGATTAATGGTTCTCTCCTTCCAAAGCTTATTTTTCCATTAGCGCTGAATGCTACTGAAAGGTAAAAAGCTGGAACGGGCTTTAGCTGAGAGACACCTGTCAAAGCAGGCTGAGAGAACAAACATTACACTTTTATCCATGCCTCTATGCAAACACGCATACACAGACAGGCAAGCAAACACGTGTGTGTGCAAACACAATTATGAAGGTGAGAGGTGCAGCGCAGTCTGACGCCTGAGGAGTTTCCTTTTTTTTTTATGTTTCTAAGCTCCACACCTTTATTTGTGCTGCAGCTTATTCTTGTGACTTCACACGTCTTTGTCTTGGTTCAGTGTGAAACCTTTTGTGTGTGTGTGTGTGTGTGTGTGTGTGCGTGTGTATATGCGCTCAGTTTACAGGAATACTTTGTTCAGGCGACAGTGTTTATTTTAGAGATTCTCTTTGTTTGTCCTACATGCTTCAGGAGTTGACACCCTTAGTGCTCTTAGGCATTTTTTTTTTTTTTTAATTTTACAGTTGAGAACAATAATCTCATCAAAATCAGAACATTTGATTTCATCAGAAAGGTTGAATATAAAAATCTATAAAGCAAAAAAACATATTTTCAGCAAAATTAAAGCAATCCAGAACAGTTTCCTAATGGTTCTCTAATAGAACTAGACTTCCATCACTTATGGTTAAAAAAAAAAAGAGATGTGTATATGAAAATGAAAGTTAAAATCCTACAAACTATATAAAAAAAAGGTAGAAAAATATAATATACTGTATATAAAATTATACAAGTAGAACACAGCTGAATGATGAAGAACTCACTAAAACATAATATGTGCTTAGCTGCATATGGTGACATTCATTTTTTGGTGGATGATGATAAAAAGTGGAATTTTTCTGATTGTAATCATTCAAATGTCGTCATTCCAACAAGCATTCACCATCGCAACAGTTTATCCTTCTGCTACTGACCACTTTCTTGAGTTTAGTGAACTTTTTTATATGTTTCTGAACAATAATAGACTAAACTGAGGTAGTAAAGTTTGTCTTCCACAGACTGAGTCCCTGATAACAACACAGAGACAAACAGCGGCCAGATGACTGGAGAGTAAAAGTGAAGCAGACTGAAAGAGGATTTTGACAATTTGAGAAAGTTGCTTTTGGCAAATTTTTCCTGAGTTTAACTCATGTGCAAAAACTAACTTACATGTGGAACGGATTCTTTAAAAAGATCAAACTAATAAAAGAGTTTAAAAATTTTAAACACTGAATGTCATTATATGAGTTCAGTCAAAAATCTTTTTCTTGTAGTTATGTAAGGGTTGATGATGTGACAGAAATACATTTTTATAACAACATTAATTAGACTGCCTTTGCTGCTGTGAGACACTGAAGCAAAACATGATTTCATGATGAAGAAAGAGTAAAATATATGTTTTAATATATACTGGTAAAGTGTGTGGGCTAGATACTGAAAATCAAAATCACAATCTGAGACAAACTCGACTGATGTCGTCTATGCGGTAAATTTCTAAATCAACTCCCCATTGCTTCTTTTCACCAGCAGCACCAGTCTGGCTACCGTCTGTTTAAACGTGTTTTTCTGGCAGATCAAAGTGCCATCATGGTAAAAATGGCACTCAGCTCCACACAGTCACAGCTATTAGTTTTTATGAAAGCCAGTGTTGTTACTGTTTCATCCTCAGGGATAACGGTGTTGATTTAGCCTCAGAAACGCTCCGCTTGTGTCATTATAAATGGTGTCCGCTGATTAAAGTGTTTCAAAGTTCTTCCATCCACTTCATTCCAGTCATAATAAATTTATATGGACAGAATGCTGTGTTGTCTTTGGGTAAATCGCTGCATTCAAGCGGCCTTGTCAGGATGGTAAATTAGCATATTCATCTTATAAAACGGATGGCTGTATTGCTGCTGACATGAAGGACAGCACAAGGAAGAGAGGCATACACCATTTAAAAATCTGAGGATAAACTCCACTCCAAGATATGTATGATATTTACAGCTTAACACGTTGTTCAAAAAAAAAAGTGCAAAAACTACCTGAAGACAAACGTTTTTATGTATATCTTCATCGGTGTCTCAGGAATATCAAAATCTTCACCTTTTATATAGGTCAGAGTACAGTCACCTGGTCTACAAACCTGATGATGTGACCAGTAGCCACACCTAATGTTATACTTCCTCAGTAAAAAAAGGACATATTTGCACAAGGAAACAATGCAAAAGCATTACTGAAAAGTATAAAGATAAGCCACGACAACCAACAAACAACAAAACAGCTGAAAACCTGAATACACGTCTTGTTGGTGATGATGGATTATCTATCCCAAGAGCATTTCAAGTATCAACAAGTTGATTTTAATACCAGAATGAACTGAAATCAATGGAGGTCTGGAAGGTAGGAAAAACATTTTTAATTCACCGTTCCAGTAGTATGCTTTGGGAAATGATTGTCAGTAACGTTATGTGTGAAAATTGAATATATTAGGCTCAAAAATGCAAAATGAGTAGTATGGTCCTTTAAAATTTACAAAAAAGGTTCACAAAAAAAAAAAAAAAAAAAAATCCAGCAACACTCTGTCCTTGACAACATGCAGGATTCAGATTCAAAGTTTTTATTTGTCACATGCGTCTGTAGCACGGTGAAATGATGAGCGACAGACTGTAACAGAATATAATACGGAATAAAAAATAGAATAAAAATAGAATAGAATCTAAAAGGTGGTAAGAATATACACTAAGAACAATTCTGAACAATTGGAGTGTAAGTATAAAGTGATGGCACATTATTCACAGCTCATCAACTGGGTCTCTTTAGACAAAGTACAAACTAAAGGAAACGGCGCCCCCTGCTGTCCACAAGAGGTAGGACACACAGGCTGTTCTCTGCTGGGTTGTGTGTCAACAGCAACCAGGCTTAAAGAATCAAGCAGGAGATGATGAATGCAAAGCACGTCTGTGACACCTTTGTGCCACTGATGAAGGATTATTAAGAAGCCCTGTGATCAGCACACGCACACACAAACACACACATAAACACACACGCATGCAGTCTGCCCTGTTAATTGGCAGCATGGCCATTACAACAACAAAGGGGAAGCAAGGGGCTTTGCCCCCCAAAAACTGGGTCAAGACTGGAAACCACATAAGGAGAATGAAGCAATCTGCATGCAAATGGGTGTGTTGGGGGGGGGGATATCCTGGTATTCCATGACATGCCTGTCACCTGCCCTCCCCCCTTCCCCCTCCCCTTTGCACATGGCTGCGTATGGCTGAAATTTCACACAGCTGGGATGAAGCGTCTTAAACCTCCTTTTGTGTTTCTGTCAGCACTCGTGTTTGCGCTCTCATTATCTTGAGCTCTGCTGCACCTTCACCACTTTTCTGCTGCTCAGGCATCAGCCCAGCAGCAGCTACCAACATGCTTTCTTTGCTTTTCCCTCTTTTCATCTTTTCATTCCGGCCTCCAGTTTTACAGCACTTGAGCAAACAGTGTTTACAAAGGCAGAGCAGGAATACAAAAATGGTGACGAGGGGAAAATGAGACACTTATCGGAGTTCATGTTAGGATACGACCAAAAGCGTATGCATCTCATTGTCATATTAGGGAATAACTGGATGCATAATAGTAAAATATAATACTTATATTTTTTAAAATAACTTTTTCATGCCTTGACTTTTAGGGTTAATTTCATCACACATGCACGCATTTATTAAGATATTAAACATTTCAAAATGGTTTTCATGTCCTGATTTTAGCATAAAAGGTAATATTTATTAATTTTTTAGACTTATGACCTATTTCTAATCTATGCAGAGCTTTCTTTCTCAAAGTGGGATGCAGACCCCCCTACAGGGCCACAGAGGCATTACAGGGACAAGTGACCAAGATGAAGATGTGGATCCAAACTCAGGTTGGAAGAATTTGTTTCACACAGAAGCAATAACAAAAAATAATGCTTTTAATTTAGCAAGGCTAAATTATTCAGATATCAAGATGACATGACAAAACGGACAGATTTGACAGGGACAAACAGAAAAATAGTAATGCTTCATTCAAGGTTTAATTCATATGATGGCGTATTAGGGTCATATAAGACGAAAAACGAGGGGGGCATTATTTCAAGTTTTAAAACTTGCAAATTTGCCCATTTTAAAAGTCTGTATGCTTATGATAATTTGATGATTTTGCACTAAATGCACAAGTATTTCTTTATTGTTAAATCTGATGGAAAAGTATAATTTAATAAGGTCATGTTGTATGAAAACTCAGGTCAACTAGATTCGAGTTTATTCAAGTTTTTAATTCTAAAATGTTTTATCATCCATCCAAATGGCTTTGTCAGTCAGAATAAGGTCATGTACTGCAGGCATAGTCACAACATGAGGCAGTTCTATTCCCATTCTTATTATTTTCCCCTTTTCATTATTAAAAAAATATATATAATTATTATTTTAAAAGATTTAAAAAATGATTATTCAGCATTATATTATTATTATTATTATTATTATTATTATTATTA
>VXCM01002359.1:21632-50645 GCA_014773175.1 Lucifuga dentata
TTTTTTTTTTTTTTTTTTTTTTTTTTTTTTTTTTTTTTTTTTTTTTTTTTTTTTTTTTTTTTTTTGCAAGTACATTCAATTATACTTTTACACTGGATTTAGCAATAAAAAAATATATTTGTGCTTTTAGCGCAAAATCATTGAATTATCATAAGCATATGACGTTTAAAAAGAAATGGATGATGCTCGTCTGTAGAAAAAGGACAAAACATGCTTTAACAGCTGAGCAACCTGCATCTGAAATCTGATCGCAATTTATGCAGAATCCAGGTAACGATACGCTTTTTAATGCAAGGTATAAATGCAAGTTCTGACACTGGATTATTCAGACAACATATCCAGATACTGAGAGCACATTTTAAGGCCAGGTACTAAAAGGGGCTTAGATGGCAGGAATTACTTGGCTTACAGGTTTACTTTGCAGGAACATGCTGGCACAGCCCACACATTTAGTTTGGAACAGGCAATTTAGTCATTTTTAATGCAGCATAATTTCTGTCGATGCTCTGATCATCAAGAGAAAATATAAAAATAAAGTTCAGTGACAATGGTTGAAGTCACTCTACATCTGTGAGGGAATGTGCACGTATTTTGTTTTATGTGCAATGCAGCTGCTGCCATCACTTACCAAAATAATAATAATGATAATAATAATAATAATAATAATAATAATAACCATGCACTGTCTATGAATTGATAAATGAGTTGGTTTAAACTCATGTATTAGCTTCAGTGCCAAAATGTGAATCTGCCCTTTTTGAAGTGACAAGTCCTCATCATCCACCAAAAAAATAAATTTTAAAACAATTAAAGGACCATACCACCCATTTTGCATGTTTGAACCTAATATATTCAATTTTCATACATGTAACATTACTAACAATCATTTTCCAAAGCATACTACTGGAACGGTGAATTAAAAATGTTTTTCCTACCTTCCAGACCACCATTGGTTTCAGTTCATTCTGCTATTAAAATCAACTTGTTGATACTGTAAACGTTCTTGGGATAGGTAATCCATCATCACCAACAAGACGTGTATTCAGGTTTTTTTAGAAGTTATGTAATTTTAGTGTTTAAGCTCAATAAAAAGCGTGGAGTGAATGTATGCCTCCACCGGGGAATATAGTCCCAAAAGAAGACCTGCGTTTATGGAAAAATTTAAAGGACCGTGACTTCATAAGGCTGTGTAACTATTAGCAGGAGAAACATGGATTTTTAAGGTGGGTGTATCACTTGAATATTTGATTTTGAAAGATGAAGAGATTTTGCTAAATATCAGGAAAGCTGAAATACAGTTTTATCCTTTGGGAAATGATTATCAGCAATGTAACATTTATGAAAACTGAATATATTAGGCTCAAACATGCAAAATGGATGGTATGGTCCTTTAATGCCTAAAAACTACATTAAAGACCTACTAACCCACTCAAAATGAATTTCATTTGTATACATTATCATAGAGAATTTTAGTGTTAGATGGTTTTTTTTCTAAATTTGCTTTCAGTCTTCCAAAGTGAAATCCTGATATGAACATTACATTCTTGTAATTTTTTATTTATTTATTTATTTATTTTTATTTATTTATTTATTTGGCAAAGCTGATATTCATCATAAATGCAATATCAGATCCTGTTTTCAAGAGTCCCCATCAGTCCCCATCTGTACAAGTTTCTTTGGACATGTTTGGGGGGGGCAGCAAGGCCTCTAAATATTCCAATATGTTATTGCTTAAAGCAGACACTAATATTTCTCTCAGACTGGCATGGAGCGCTGACCTCAAAACTGATTTTACAGATGGGTTGCACTCCTTAGAAATATTAAGAAGATGTCAAGAGAATTGAAAATGAGGCTTATTCAATTTAAGATCTTCAATAGAGCCTGTTGGACTCCAGTCAGACTATACAGAGCAGCTCTGACTGAAGACGCAGGATGCTGGAGGTGTGGAAAAGTAACGGGATTCTAGTCCACATGCTGTGGAACTGTCCTGGGCTACAGGAGTTTTGGTCAAATATTCATGATTATGTTCAAATTATTATAGGCCAGACCATTTTATTCCTAGTTTATACATTCTCTGCAACCCAGATTGCCTATACTGCCTGTGTGTTGGGTTCAGATTGCCCTTATGCTTGGTCACAAAATTATCCCTATGAACTGGAAGTCCTCTTCTGCAGCCTCAGCCTCACTGTGGTTTACTGAACTGGGAAAACTAGTGGCTTTGGAACCTTCCCTTTAGATGACTTAACAAGGTGGATTGTTATTTACAGAAATAGGGTAGATATCTGGCCCTTTTGAATAAAACCTGAATGATATTGTCTTGTCTTGAGGTATTAAAATGCAAAATATATAATTTATAAAGTATTAACGCAGCTGGATTGGATTAGTTGGATTACATATTTTTAATTTAATTCTCTTTAGATTGTAATGTTACAGCAATAATGCTTGTCTCTCCATGCAAAGAGGGAGAGAAATGCTTTTTCTGTTTGTATTGTCTTATTTATGTTTTGTATTATTTTGTTTAGCCTTTTTTCTCTCTTTTTTTCTGCTTGGGTTTTCTTTTTGATTTGAAATTAAATGAATAAAATATAATTTAAAAAAAAAGAATTCCCATCTGACATATTGGTTGTTAACATAACTTGTTCCTTGTACTCATATTCTTGGTTTTACATGCAAAGTTTTGGGGCGGGAGGGGGAAAAAAACTTATTTACAGTGTAAAGATGGATAGAAATCTGCTGACGTATTGCAAATGCTTTGATTTATAAAAACAGACTGCTCAGTGGAAGGATTGAATAAATGTACTAGGATCATTCAGGAAAGATCAATGTTTGCACATTAAAAGATGGGCAAGTGAGAGGTTTTTCTTTTATTATTTTTGCTGGACAGATGTATGTTAAAGCTGTGTTCTGTACAGTTGCAATGGCTGATGATGATGATGATGATGATGATGTAGGTGTCCTCTACCTGCCAGCCTAACAGGAATTCAGTCACACATCAGCGTCCGCGCTCCCTCTCAACACCCCCTGTTCGTGTCAGAAAACAAAGGACATGGGCGTCCCCACAATGCATCGCCGCCAGGGCAACCGGGCAACACCTCTAAAGCAAACAAGCTTACAGGCTCTTTATTACTGCAGCATAATGCTCAGCCTTTGTCCCCTCCAGTCCTCCGCCCTGGCCTTCAGCTCCACAACAGGTGCCGCTTGAAGTTGTTTTTCTGATTCATTGTTTCTTCGACTCCAAAGCCCATCTCTTTTTATATTTGTCCTCCCAACAGACCTTGTAGGTGACTTTCTCCTAATGTGCTAAACAAATCTGCCCCTTTTCATTCTGTGAGGCGTAATCAAAGTGCAGCTTAGCGTGCATGCATGTGTGTGTGTGTGTGTGTGTGTGTGTGCATGTGTGTGTGTGTGTGTGTGTGTGTGTGCATGTGTGTGTGTGTGTGTCTGTGTGCTGCTCTTTCATGAAACACCACAGGTTCTTGCTCTGGTCCACCTCTGTCCTGTTTTATCAGACTACGTGCGAGTGAGGAAAAAATCTTAAATTGCGATCAGAATCATTACAAATCTCAGCATTCCTCGTCTTTGTTCTTGTTTAGGCTGGGAAGTGAGAAATGTCCGTATCCCACGTCAGTTTTGTACACGCATTCCCTTGTGGCTTAATAACATGAGCTACAAGGGTTGATTGATAAGTTCTGAGCCTGGCACACTGACCAGGTGCTGTAATATTTTTGTGGAAGTAATAAAATTTAGGTTTTTTTTTGCATAGCAGCTCCATGCTAGCTTGTAACTGGCAAAGTTATTTCAGTTATACGAGATAAGAAATTATGCATTTGCACACATAACAGCTGAAGAGTTATCACCATGGCTGGTCCCTCTGAACAAGTTCAGAACCCATCCTACTCACTGGATTAGACCCCTTCAGAACTTTTAACTTTTACCTCTTCCGAAACATGAAAAAGTCTTTTGCTGGAACCCATTCAGTCTCAAATAGACAGAGTCTTCTATGAAACCTGGGTAAAATGCCTCCATCACAAATGTGTTGAGTTGGAAGATGATTGTAATGAATATAAATAACTGCAACACCTCTGAGTTGGTTTCTATGTTAGGCTGTAACACATTCTGCTGTTGCAGTGCGACGTCGGGCCCTTTAATAGATTTTCAAATCCAACTGACATAGAACTCGCTTCTTTATTTGCTTTAGCTTTGATTTTCCACATAATGTCTACTCTCTACGGCGGTGTATTAGGGCCATATAAGATGAAAAAAAAACAAAACAAAAAAAAAAAACAAGGGGGCATTATTTTGAGTTTTTAAACTGGCAAATTTGCGAGTTTTAAAACTTGAAAATTTGCCAGTTTTAAAAGTGAGTATGCATATAATTCAATGATTATGCTTATGATAATTTGATGATTTTGCACTAAAAGCACAAGTATTTCTTTACTGCTAAATCCAATGNATGCTTATGATAATTTGATGATTTTGCACTAAAAGCACAAGTATTTCTTTACTGCTAAATCCAATGGAAAAGTATAATTTAATAAGGTCATTACTGCAGGCATAGTCACAGTGTGAGGCAGTTAATTCCGATTTCCCCTTATTACTGTTCTAAGTTTAAAAAGTCGCAAATTTGTGAGTTTAAAAACTGGCAAATTTGCTAGTTTTTAAACTCTGAAAAATAATAAGAGGGAATCTGAACTGTCTCACGTTGTGACTATGCCTGTACATGACCATATTAAATTATACCTTATTAAATTAGCGAGTTTTTAAAACTCATAAAAATAAGGAGAAATAGGGAATTGGAATCAATCGCCTCATGTGACTATGCCTGCAGTAATGAGCTTATTAAATTGTACTTTCCCATCGGATTTAGCAATAAAGAAATATTTGTGCTTTTAGTGGAAAATCATGCATTATCATAAGCACAATCATCAAATGCATAACAAATATGCATAGGGACTTTTAAAACTGGCAAATTTTCAAGTTTTAAAACTCGAAATAATGCCTTTTCTTTCTTTTTTTTTTTTTCTTATATGGCCCTAATATGCCATCATACCTCTCATATTGATAACCTAAAAAAACAATTTTCTTTTTGGTAACTGAATTAAATTACAAATTACTGCCTTTACAATTGAATTTGAAAAAAAAAAAAAAAACTGTAATGCCAAGATGCAAATAATTATTTGAATGTCTGTTTTACCATCAAGCAGTTTGTTTATGGAAATTATTACAGCACTGATTCATAAAGTCTTTTTATTTTTGACATGTTGAATCAAGCCATTTTTTTTAGCGCAGTTGCTTGGCAACCATCTTTCACACCTTATCTCGCTAAAGCTCCAGTGTCTTGCTTTACTGTGTTTCAGCTCACAGATGTGCGAGCACAAAGCTATGACACTCTTAATCAGAAAGTAATATGGAACATGCTTAGATCTGGATTGGAAAGAGATTTTTTTTTCTTAAACACTGAATTCGAGCCAAGTTCAGGCTTTAATTAAATCAGTATCATCAAGAATATAAGATTACAAGATTACAGTGTTTTCTTGCACACTCAGCTCTTATTCTTTAATCATTTCATACTCAGTAATTGGGGATAAAAATATGGATATTGACAGTTACAGTATTAGTGATAAGCAAGTAGGAGTACGTACAGTAAATGTGCTTAAAGCATTTGTGAGGTTTTATCCCCCTAAGCTCTTATGCCCCTCCTCTGACCTCTGACCACAGGCATGTGTCAGGAAACGATATAATCCTCATCAGACCTTTGTTTCAGTTGTCAGGGTTTGGGGTTCAATCCTTAAAGGCAAAGTGCAATCCTAAAGGCCCTCAAGTTAATGTTTTCATCACAAACAAATAGCAAAGAAAAGGAAATGTGCAAAGCTTTAATATACAGTGTTTTGTAATGCTGCATAAAGAATGAATGAATGAGTGAATGACCTGCTAAATCTCAGCTCCAGCTTGAAATATCCCTCAATTCAATTCATTTTCTATGATCTTTCTTACAAAATGACCTATGACCTATTAGGATCATAGAACTTTTTGTAAGGGATTTATTCTCAGCTGAGTATGTAATAATCACGGGGATTTGTACCATAATACACATAATGGGTATCAATTATTCAGCTAAAAGAGCACAAATACTACCATGAAAAGTATTCTGAGACCCCTTCCTCACTTCAAAATGAGCTTAGAGTAAAAATCAAGGTAAAAATAACAACTTATCTATGTGTAACACACTCAAAAGTAGTACATCCAAGCACCTTCGTGCTTTATTGCCACGTCTTTGCAACTCTTATAAACAAGTAGCAGTTTGATTCTTAAAGCATGATTGCTTTTGACATCCTGCCCAGCAGAGAATTCACTCATTAACTTATGCAGTAAGTTGTCTGAATGCCATGTTGACTTTGGCCTCGGCCACCTCCTGTTTGAGTCTTTAAGCTTGATTGCCTTTGACAACCTGTCCAGCAGAGAATCCAGTCATCCTCGTGGACAGAACGCAGCAGAGTTATGCTACTTTATAATACATAGCTATTATTATACACCAGTAAAATGACAGAGAATGGGATTGTTGGATAATAGCAGATGTTGGAAATGTAAGCTTGAGACGGGAAACTTCCTTCACTTAATATGGGAATTCTTTTCTTTTACCCTTTTGGAAAAACATAATTAAAATTCTTGGTGATTGTATATGTAAGACACTGCCTGAATCTCCCCAGTTATGTTTGTTGGGCGACAGGTCTTTTTTTGCCTCCTGACACATCAAAATCGGACTTTGGATTTCTACTTGCAGGATTTATTTGCGCAGCCAGGATTGTTTTGAGATACTGGAAATCTCAAATAAAGCCTGAACATACAGAGTGGATAAAATTAATGACAGACATGCTTCTTTTGAAGCCCTGATTGCAAANAAGCCTGAACATACAGAGTGGATAAAATTAATGACAGACATGCTTCTTTTGAAGCCCTGATTGCAAAGACTGATGATTCATATAAGAGATTTCAAGAAGTATGGGCTAAATTTCTGTTTTATGTAAAAGATGTGGCGTAATTTTTTTATTTATATATTTTTATTTTTTTTTTTATGGGGAGGCTTGTTTTGTTTTGTGTGTATTGTATATTGTTAGTGTTTGCTTTGTTTGCCCACAGTGTGCCTGTAGTGGAGTCAATGTATGGTTATTTGGAAAAATAATAAAAAAGTTTCAAACAAACAAAAAAAAAAAAACCTGATTGCCTTTGACAACCAGTCCAGCAGAGAATCCAGTCGTCCTCGTGGATAGAATGCAGCAGAGTTACACTACTTTATGTTTCACTGATGAGACTCATTCAGATGAGTTACTGTGAGCCAGAACACGTCTGTATATGGGCTGGCAGGCTGGACTGATCGTAAACCAGGTCATGTATTTGGATACAGATCACATTTTAATGCAAGGCTGCAATGAAACCAAATACAACGGTGCTGTATTAAATACTGTTTGTGAAACTTTTAAAGGACCTTACCGGCCATTTTGCATATTTGAGCCTAATATATTCAATTTTCATACATGATACGTTACTGACAATCATTTTCCAAAGGATAAAACCGTATTTCAGCTTTCCTGATATTTTGTACAATCTCTTAAACTTTCAAAATCAAATATTCAAGTGATACACCCACCTTAAAAATCCATGTTTCTCCTGCTAATAGTTACACAGCCTTATGAAGTCACGGTCCTTTAAATTTTTCCATAAACGCAGGTCTTCTTTTGGGACTATATTCCCCGGTGGAGGCATACATTCACTCCACGCTTTTTATTGAGCTTAAACACTAAAATTACATAACTTCTAAAAAAACCTGAATACACGTCTTGTTGGTGATGATGGATTACCTATCCCAAGAACGTTTACAGTATCAACAAGTTGATTTTAATAGCAGAATGAACTGAAACCAATGGAGGTCTGGAAGGTAGGAAAAACATTTTTAATTCACCGTTCCAGTAGTATGCTTTGGGAAATGACTGTCAGTATCATTATGTGTATGAAAATTGAATATATTAGGCTTAAACATGCAAAATGGCCGGTATGGTCCTTTAATTGTTGTTGATTTGATTCTATGGTAGTTGGTGAGGCTACAGTTTATAGTTTTGCTGTATTGAATTGAATTAATATAAGTGTTTGTATAATTTGTGTTCCCCCTGTGTGAATGACTGGAATAACCTTTCAACATAATCCAACACATACTTCTGCTTCCAAATGCACACTAAATATTGGCCAACGCACACATAACTAAAGTAGTCTTATTTTATTGCGTAACACTGAACAGGTGTTTCTATTTTTCTGGATGCTCAGTAGAACAATGAAAACACTCACATGGAAATTCATGGAGCTCAGCAGCAAATTCTACTGACGCCTCTCTCTCCTCACCTGAGTCAACCAGCCAGATTGTCAACAATAAAAGAGGATTAATTCATACTTCAAACAGAGAGGGAGGCCGCATATGTTTGCACACTTACAACTTGTATTCAACACTTGGTAAGCCCTTTTGAAGTCTGAGCTTGTGCATTCAGTCAGCGTTCCATTAACGGTCTGAAAAGCTGCTGAATGCCCAAAGCAGAGCACAGAGAAAGTGGAATCAACCTGTTCAAACAGAGAAGAGGCTGAGAAGTGTCATTCCCACGGCGAGGTGTGCCAGCAAGCTTTCAGAGCGTGATGAGTCAGGCAGGCTGTAGGCTGTGTTGCCACAGACACATCGAGTGTGTCCTGTTTGATTTTAAGAGCTCCTGGTCTTAAACAGTCTCGTCTGTCAGCACTTAAAGATTCCACTAAGAGGCCAGAAGAAAAGAACTTTCCCATCATTGCTCTCTTGGGTTTTCCTTAATGCTTCGATATGATTGTGTGGTAAAAATAGGTGTTGTCTAGCTGGAAGTGGAAGGATACGAGGAGTGCTGTACCACTCTTAATAAATATCAGACGCATCACAAGGCTTTGTTCTTTTCTTTAAATCCAACCGTAGAGTCTCAAAGCTCCGTCCAGACATTTGACAGGAGCCAGCATTTGCATAAAACACACACTCAGCCAAATTTTCATGGGTTCTGTATTCATTATCAGATCTCTTGAAGCTGTGGTGTGTGTTTTGACAATGTTCCAACACTTGCACTATTTACACAGATCTGGACCACCAGCCTTGCTTTCACTCCAACTTCTCAACACGTGGCCTTGCACATTTTTCAGTCGCAAATTCTAGTCTCGCAGTTACTTCAGCTTTTATACCTCACCTTTCACCCACACTTTGTCAAAAGAAGTACAATCTATCACAGGAGGAGAGAAAAGCAGAGTATTTGGTAGATGAGTGAGAAGTTACAAGCTTGATCTGCTGCAATATTTGCAGAAGGATTCCTAAACATGGGAGCGCTTAAGCATATCTTAGGGAGTTTCCCCACATCTGCCTGTGTGAGCAGCAACAGCCTAAAAAAAACTCCACCCTGCTAACATTTGTTTTAGGTTGACTTTAAAACATCTGATGCAATGTCACCTGAGACGACAGCAACTCACATTTCTGGCTTTGCTCTAACTGTTCATTACCTCCGCCATGGAGTTTTCATTTCCCAAACAACATATTTTGCTGGATTTCTTGATTAAATATGAATCTATCAGTAGCACTTAGCCCATTTGGTCCTCAGCAGATTTTGCTCCATTTTGAAATTTTTGCAGAACAGTTTTCACTATTCATCCCACAAATTTCATCAAAATCAAATTTGATACTTTATATTTGAGTGAGATTTGAATGAAGTTAGTAATTTGCTGATTGATATGCTATAACATCCTGTAAGCAGTTAATAAATTCTTGCAGCCATGGCCAATTTGAATTTGACATAAACCACCATAACTCTCAAACACACTGTGCAATTGCTGAACCAAATTTAGATGGCACAAGCACATACTGAATTTCTCAGAGATCTGGTGTACATGGCACAGGGGCTAAATTCTCACCTGCCACTGCAGAACCTGGGGTTTGACGTCCTGTAGCTTGGTTGTATGTTGTAACCAACACATGGATGAGAGCAGGACCCTTTGGCAGCTGAAAACAAATGTCTCCTGATACCAAAAGTAGCATATGGCTGTCTGAGTCTACACATCCAAATTCTAATTTGGAAGACGAAAGGAAAAAATCTGAGGGATCCATCAAAACCTGATAGAATTGCACATATACGTGTTGCTGTAGCCACGTAACAAATTCAAATGACCATAACTCTGTGACCATGTCTGACTTCAAATGTCTGACTAGAAATTTTACATAATCCATCCTTGCACAAAGCCCTAATTAGGTTCTCTTCTAAAATCATGGCCGCATCACCATCATCACTATGTCTTTTTTCAAGTTGCAGATTAACCATTTTAAATGTTTTCTGTTATTATAACTAGCTTGTGCAGCATTGGTGGAGGTATGTGCTCTGAGTCCTTTCCAGTTGTTCCAAATGTATTTCTCACACAATTATTCTGTGCTACAAATGATTTTGGAGACACTGAGGTAAATCAACATGAACTGCCATGTTTGGTTCTACTTCTCTGAAAGGTAGGCTGACACAGATGTGATGTCCAAACAGGCTTTGTGCTAATTAGCCTGAAACAGCAGGACTCCCACCATCTTCACTCCAGGCCAGACCTTCAGACCTGCTAATTTACCACATATCAGCAAGCAGATGCCTGTAGAGGTGTTTCCAGGATCTCAACCTTCTCACACAGATCAGTAGACAACACGGAGCCTTGGTACACTAGTAACTCAAATGCATCCGAGGGTGAGACAGTTCACTTTCTTCTTTGCAGCATACCAAGCTAATGGAACACTGCTTAAACTACAGAGGTCATCTCCTCACACCAAAACCTCGACTCGAACTCAAATGCAATTTCAAAATGAGAAGCAAATGTTTCCCCGAGACAGATTTACAGGCTACCGTGATTTACCCTGATTTAAGGTAATGCAAACTATACAGCTAAGTAAAATATATGGCCGCTAAAAGCAGGTAGGCAGTGGAAAAAAGGTTCGATATGATGACTTACTAATCAACCTGTCAAGTTGTAGAGCTGTCCGTGATGGTATGGTTTCACCATGAGGATGTCACGGTCTTTCGTTTATTTGATTTCTCTTTTAGCAGACACATTATCGTGCAAGATTGACTGTCTAGCCAACATACAGTACACTTCCATCTTCAAAACAAATGAGCATCAGATCCTCCAAATCCTATGTGAAGTGCTCAGATTTCCCTGTCAGAGGAGTTCCATTAATATCAAGGGACAGCCTCGAACGTCTTGACTATGACTATGGCAAACATCTCTGCTGATCTGAAAATTAACCCTGACCTTTTTACTTACGTTAGCATCGTCCAGTGTTTTAAAGATGACAACAAAAAAAAACTTCTGTAGGTGATAAATATGACAAAATAGACGAGCACAGAAAGACAGTGATACATAATGTAGGTTTTAAACTAATGTTCTTAGCCTTAGTTAACCGTTACTTCATCTGCTTCCTGCTGCATATCAATCAGAGCTATCGACTGGTTTGTGTTTGCATGTGAGTGCAGTGTCAGCCCTGGTGTCGTCAAACAAACCTCCACAGGCCGACCCTCCTCATGTTTTTTTTTATAAACCTAATTTGTTATCTCAATCTTTTGTTAGCTCAATTTTGGAAAAGAAAAAATAAAGCAAGTAGCAAAATTGTACCAGACAGTGCCAGTTTTGGATCAGTGTTGTCTTAAACATTTTACATAATCCAGATTGTATCCAGTCTGCCAATTTATTAATATATCAAACAGTAAACAGTGTTGTTTAAAGGACCATACGAGTGGTTTTGTATGTTTGGGCCCAATATATACAATAATTTTACATACACGTAAAATTATTGCCAACTGTTTTCCAAAATTTGGTAATGGAGTGGTTAATTTTCAAATTGTTTTTCCTACCTTCCAGACTGCCAGACTAGCAGTTCATTCAGCACGCTATAAAAATTAACTTGAAGAGACTTGAAACATGCTTGAGATAAGTAATCCATCACAGAAAACACAGTGTTTATTAACTTGTTTGTCAAATTAACTTAATATAACCAACCCAACACAAATCTAGAAAGAAGAATATAGTCCCAGGAGAAGACTGCTTTTACTGAGAAGTTAAAACAACCGTGCCTTTTGCAATCAAGGTGTTAGCAAGGAAACACTGAATTTTAAGGTGGATGCATCACCTAAACATTTGATTTTGAAAGATTTGGGGATATGGCAAAAAAGTAAAACTTAAATATGGTTTTAAGTTTTGGAATTTGGTTGTCAGCAACATAACATGTATACAGGTTATTTATTGGGCTTAAACATGCAAAATCACTGGTATGGTCCTTTAAGATCAGTGAGTGGTCATTTGTCAGTTAGTGCGTTCCAAGTTCTTATTTGATCGCTCCTCGGTCCTCGATCCTCATGTGACCCGGAAACCAATCGGGTCCGCCATCTTTAAGGCTCATACCAAAGCGTTCTTTCTGTTCTGAGGATGAAGGAGCTTCATCTGGGAGACAGGAGCGAGGAAACCCGAGAGGCTCCTACAGGAAGTCTGTTACCTGACAGACACGCCCCTTTACTGGAAGTCTGTTTCTGATTGGACAGATCCATTACAGCTGATCAGTGACATGCATCTTAACATGACCGCACAGTGTCATCAAATGTAAACAGAAAAATAACAGCAACATCTCAAATGTAAAATGATTCTGATTATTGATGTTTGATTTANCCTGACAGACACGCCCCTTTACTGGAAGTCTGTTTCTGATTGGACAGATCTATTACAGCTGATCAGTGACATGCATCTTAACATGACCGCACAGTGTCATCAAACGTAAACAGAAAAATAACAGCAACATCTCAAAGGTAAAATGATTCTGATTATTGATGTTTGATTTAGTCTGATTGATCATCTGATTAAAACGACTGGATGTGTGTTCAGTCTGAATGATAAAGACATAAAACAATAAAATGCTCTAATATCACCAGATTATATCATCAGATTGTTCTGGTCGTTTGTCAAACTGTCCATGTTAATTGTTACAGTAATAATCAGAATATTTCAGTATTTTATGATCTTGTAGAAACTAAAACACAGCAGCTCCAAGCTCATCAGCTGTGTGTCAAGTGGCTTCAGATGACGCTTGAGAAGCGATGATGTTTCATTTCTCTTAAATCATCGTTCCTCAGCTTCTCTGTCCTCACTTCTTTTCCTCAGGTCTTCAGTGGGCGGGGCTAAGACGCGAGGAAAAGACGTAAGTGAGGGAAATGTGGAAACAAAATAAGAACTTGGAATGCACCAAGGAGTGAACACACTTTGTCCGGTACTGAATATGAACCTGAGTGCAAACAGCCTAACAACCAGCTGGCAGAAGGAGACACATCTCCCTGTAGCCACTCAGGCTCCTCTTGAAAGCTAAATACTGTGTTTTTTGTTTTTTTTTGGTTTTTGTTTTTTTTTGTTTTTTTGTTTTTTTTTATTTTAGCCATCCCAACATTTGATAATTAGAATAATTTGAACACAATAATTGTGTTGGCTGACTCACAGACAAGAGTGTCTGCCTATAGTGTGTCTGTATTTGTGCATCCTGCCTCAATCAATTGCTCTTGGCAATTGTAAATGTTGCCTATGTCTAGAACTGCAACTGGTAGAGTGAAAGTTTAAAACAGATCCAGACATTTATCTGTATTATATAATATAGCGTCTAGCAAAGTGCTTGATAAATAAAATGTATTATTATTTATTATTAAGTTATACTAATTGTAACAACATGTCTACTGATATATTAACAAGAAAAGGAACAAAATGAAGCTGGATAAATGTTTCCTGTTGTTATATTGTCAGTGTTAAGAAATCAAAATCAGCAAAGAAAGCTTGAACCGATGGAAGCGGTGTACAATCTTGAACAAAGAGCAAGTGTCGACTACATGCGAGCACATACTGTACATAAAACTGAATAAACCCAAACAAACAACTTCATGCGTGTGTGCTTACAACTAGACAACTACTACTACAAAAAAAAAAAAACTTCAACATAATACAGAACAAAGACGTTAAGCAGTTTAATGGATCAGAGTTTCTTATCTCTGTCAGAATTTTACCATATCGGGGTAAGGTTGCAAAAGTGGCTAATTGCCAGGACTTAATGCTCTCCTCCTGAGACCCACAGCAGCGTACACGACTACAGATGCATTAGATTGACAAATGGTTGCCACAGTCACACTTAAAGTATTAGTCAGCTTATGGTGTAACTACACAAAGATGAGCCCAAACAACGGATCTCTATACCAAGATTAGTCATTTTATAAAACCCTGTTGGCAGATTAGGTGTGTAATTCTACTGACCCTCTGAAATAAATCTGGGTTTATTATCCATGGAGCTCCAAACATATGACTCGAGCCAAGTTTTAGCAGCTGCTCTTGTAGACAGATTGCTGCAGTAAAGCGCCTTTTCCAGAAGATGATCCAGCTAAGTAATTGTTATCAAAGTACATGTGCTTAAGTAACCTAATTCCATTTAGCTGAAGTACCGCAGCTCTCAGAACAACAACTGGATATGTGATTGAAGAAAATTCTGCTACAAAACACAAACATGGGGGCATTATTTCAGTTTTCAAACACATAAGTTTGCCAGTTTTTAAACTCGCAAATTTGCAAGTTTTAAAACTCGAAAATTTGCCAGTTTTAAAAGTCCACATGCTTATGATAATTCAATGATTTTGCATTGAAAGCACAAGTATTTCTTTATTGCTAAATCTGATGGAAATGTATAATTTAATAAGGTCATGTGCCAACGTGAGGCAATCATTGAATTACCATAAGCATAAGGACTTCTAAAACTGGCAAACTTTCGAGTTTTAAAACTCGCAAATTTGTGAGTTTGAAAACTTGAAATAATGTCCCCCTAATTTTTTTTTTCCCCCATGTTATATGGGCCTGATATGCCGTCGTAGTTTTCTCTTGGGAAGCAAATAAAAAAAATTTAGTACATTTTCAAAAGTTTTCTCTCATCTCATTACAAATCCATGCAAACATTACTCCTCTGATTCATTTTCATACAAATTTACATCTAATTGCTTTTTCAAATTTAAACATTTAAATTGTAACTCAATCTCAAACAACTGGACAGATTTTGAACTTGCGTCATCAACAACTAATGAAACCAATATTTAAGATTTTGCAAATTTTTGTCAGAGCACTCACATATTCAATTTTTTTTAGAATAAGATATGGTTTTAATATATATCAATTGTATAAACACATTTCTTTATCTCAGTTAGAGAAGTATATTCTGAACTTATTAATCAGAAGACAACCAGCCTTAGATAGTCACAATAAATGAAAGCTATGAATTAATTTTTGATTTGTGGCCTTGAGAAGACTTATGATTTTTATTTTTTTGGTTCTTGCAGATATTCTCTGGTAAACTATAAACTGATATGAAGAAACAAAAGCATAAAAGAGACAAACACTGTCTTCTTAATTTCATAATATATGACAACCTGTTGTGTATATCAGGTCATATGCCAAGCTGTAATAAAATTAATATTAAAAACAATTGGATATGGATAGCAGAATTGTTATTTTTATAATGGCATAAGGAGCAAAAGAAAGTTGTCCGATAGTGTGTGCGTGTGTCTCAACATGTTTTCTATAGAATGCACCATCTATAGAAAATGGTAACCATGGTAATACAACTCAGAAATATGTACAATAAATGTTTCGGTGCTTCTACATGGAGTCATTTAAAAACGTTTAGACATCCAACACGATATGTAATTTATAGAAATCTAAATTCACTTGTTTCCTTTCTTTTAAGCATCAACATTGTGTGATACAAAAAACTAATTTAAAAACCTCTTTAGGTTTCCGGTTCTGTTACTCGGGGTGCAGTTGCTGGAAATTGTAAAGTTCCTTTTTGCAAAACCTCCTTTGGACAGATGGCCTTTTCTGTTCAGGAGGTTAAAATGTGGAACTCTTTACCTATGGAGCTCAAACAGGATCATAATTGGGATAATTTCAAATCTAAGTTGAAACAGCATTTGAAGAATGCTCAAGAGTGTAATCATGGGTCATCAGCCTCCTCAATCTTGCACAGCTCTAAGATTTTATATTTTTTTTATATACCATATATATATATATTTTTATAATTTGTGTGGAACTTGCTTGTATTTTAGCGAGTTTTAATGATGGACAGTGTATAAGTATTTGTATTGTATTAAAGGACCATACCAGCCATTTTGCATGATTGAGCCTAATATATTCAATTTTCATACATGTAATGTTACTGACAATCATTTCCCCAAAGGATAAAACCGTATTTCAGCTTTCCTGATATTTTACAAAATCTCTTAATATTTTAAAATCATATATTCAAGTAATACACCCATCTTAAAAATCCATGTTTCTCCTGCTAATAGTTATGCAAAATTATGAAGTCACGGTCATTTAAATTTTTCTATAAACACAGGTCTTCTTCTGGGACTATATTCCCCGGTGGAGGCATACATTCACTCCACGCTTTTTATTGTGCTTAAACACTAGAATTATGTAACTTCTAAAAAAAAAACAAAAAAAAAAACTGAATATACGTCTTGTTGGTGATGATGGATTACCTATCCCAAGTATCAACAAGTTGATTTTAATAGCGTACCAGAATGAACTGAAACCAATGGAGGTCTGGAAGGTAGGAAAAACATTTTAATTCACTGTTCCAGTAGTATGCTTTGGGAAATGATTGTCAGTAACATTATGTATATGAAAACTGAATATATTAGGCTCAAACATGCAAAATGGGTGGTATGGTCCTTTAATACTATGTTGCAGGTTATGTATTTGTTTCATTGTCTACCCTGCTCAATTCCGTAAGTATGTATTTTGTTTTACAATCATTTTAATGTTGTATTGTACTGAGGACGTACCTCTATAAAAGCCCAACTATGGACAAGCTTTGTAAACTAGTCCTGGCTAAAAATGCTATGATGCAGCATTAGTTTATTCTTTGAATGACCTGTTTCTGCATCAGTCCCTTGTGGTACCCCTTGTGGGCTACCACAAGGTTCTATCCTTGATCCATTGTTTTTTGTTTTTTTTTTAAATTATATTAATGGTCTGCCTAAGGTTTCAGAAGTACTACTACCTATTCTTTTTGCAGATGATACAAACCTGTTTATTTCTCATCATAACTTAAACACTCTGTTACTCGAAACCAATCAAGGTCTACAAAAATAGCTGGTTTATGGTAAATAAGCTATTATTAAGTAAGTAGATTAAAAAATTAAAGTTTATGTTATTTAAGGGTTGTAAATATGTTGAGGACTCCTTCTTACAATTATGTATTGATAATAATAGAACTGACAAAGTTAACTTCACATCATTTTTAGGAGTAATAATAGATGATATCTGGAAGAGGCACACTGAGTTTGTTGGCATATTTTGTTGTTAAAAAATCAATGAAATCTCTTGGTATAATCAGAAATATTTATTTTGTAAATCAGTCCTCTGTTATAGTATTATATTACAATTTACTTTATCTGTATTTGAATTACTGTAATATTATATATGAAGCACATACACTACACGTCTTAGTGGACTACTTAAAGTCAGAAGAAATTTGTTAGATTAGCTTCCTCTTCTCACAGTCAGGAACTATCAGCCCGCCTTTTTTGTTCACTCAGTTTCTTAACTGTATAGAATATACTACAAAACTGTATGTTTATTTATACCATTTTATTTCTGAATTCTCCGGTACCTAAAATGTTTACGGACTTCTTTTGCATGAATGCAGATGTCCATTTGCATAGTACTAGACAATCTAAACAGCTTCGTCTTTCTTTTTGTTCTAGTAATGTGGTCCGTTTTTCATTTCGACACAGATGCAACTTTATGGAATTCATACTTGAATTAGAACAACAAGCAACATCATTTTATTCCTTTAAAAATTATTAAAGCTGAGTATTATCAATGCAATCATAGGTCACTGCTGGTAGAAAAGTGACTGTTTTTTTGGTTTTGGTTTTCTAGATCACTTTTGCCTCCTTTTTTGTGGTGTGATGGATTGAATTGAATATGATTAATGTTGGGGAGGGTCTTAGTATAAGCCATGACTTTTTACCTGTCCCGCATGAGAACGGTGTAATGTTGATTGTTTTTGTGATTCTTTGTTTCTTTTTGTTTTTTTTTATCCTTATATGTATGTGTAGTCGAGCAAATAAAATGAAATGAAACGAAATCTGTGCTGTAATGAAGCATATTATACCACACGTGGTGTTTTTGTGTCTTCCTATTGTCTCGACTGTGTAATTATCAGATGTAACGCCTCCTGCTGTAAATATAGATGATTGGAATGAACCGTTCACACTCGACAGACTTGAAAGGGTAAGAAAAGCAGGTGTTGGACGGAGGAGGAGGAGGAGGAGCGACATGTCTGGGCACAGATGACAAAGTGGCAAACGAGGGGGGCATCACGTGACAAATTGAGATTAATAGGACAAAATGACCATCGCGAGTGTGTCACGATTGTGTCAGAGAGTCTGTTGACGTGTTTCCATGCAGATTGTAGTCTGAGGTGTCTGGTGATCTCACTCAGACAGACTCCAAAGCTTTAAGTGCAATATGGCATCTGTCAGACTCACAGCTGAACGGCACAAACGCCTCATGCGAGCTTCAAACAAATAGTTAAGTTAAAGTGTGTCACCCAGAAGCCCACACACACACACACACACACACACACACACAGCTGAGGGGGCAGAGAGCATTCAGGTCGCCGGCTCAAAACTCTGATCCAGATGGCCAAAATGATGATGCTATTTTACAAACAAGTGCATTATCAATCAACATTTTATAGTTTTTATCTATCATACACTGTCTATATTCATACGTCTATATATTTTTGGCCTAGTGCAATAACATCATCTATGTCTGCTTTTTCTGTGCTTTATAGCTTTGTATATATTTTATATTCTGGTTTTATAAAACAGGGTTCTTTTTATAGTTATAATATTTTTAATCTATTCAAGTTTTGCTCTACGGCAAGATGAAACACCAAGACATTGACATTCCTTGTATGCAAATACTAATAAATGATTCTGAACACTTCCTGACTGGGAGTATTTAGACTAGAGGTTCCCTTAATGAGATAAAAACAGATCTTGATTTTGTCCACAATGATTAGCAAATTTCCACCTTGAAAATAAACGTGCATATCGACATGGATAAACGTGGCAGGAGGTTTTCAGTGATGTTTAGGATTTCTTGGGAAAATCAACCTGACATCATTGGCAAATGACTGTTTAGATGAGGAAATGACACGCTGCATCACTGTGGCCCTACAATGTGAAATTCCATGACTTCCAGAGGTGTGTAGTAATGTGTTCCATTTATTGTCAGTTACATTTACTTGAGTAACTTTTTTCACAAAATTGTACTTTACTAAGTAGTAGGATATTTTTACCTCATACTTGAGTATATTTCTGAAGAAAAAATATACTTTTACTCCATTACATTTACTCTTTGCGTTACTTTTGATTTCATCTCCATTTGAATTCGGTGTATGTTCAGTTTTTCTGTCAGTTTCAGCTCTGAAGATGCCACACCCCCATCCTCTGTTTCCATGGTTTCACCAGGAGTACAACAGTCATGGTGGAATCAACAGCAGGAGGTTTAGAAGAGGCACATCCCTGGCCACACATTCAAACGCTGTTTTCTTTTCAGTCTACCAAAACCAGCAGCTACATAACGTGTTGTCGTCTTTGTCTGCTAAAAATGTGACATTTCAGCTTCTAAGATCAACATGGAACTTAAGGAAACATGTGGCGGTAAGCTGCAGCGTTAGCTACTTAGCTAGCTGCTGCTGCTGCTAATGCTAACTCAAGTTTTCCTGTTCTATTGTGAGTAAATTCATGAAGTTAACCTAGTTAACTGTGTGAGCTAGCTGCTGCTACTAATGCTAATTCAAGTTTTCCTGTTCTATTCTGAGTAAATTCATGAAGCTAACCTAGCTAACTGTCTTGGGGCCAGGCCAGAATTGTCATGATTTGTTATGTGGTAAATATTTGATTTATTACTGTCTACTGTTCCTTCATATGATATGATTTGGATTGTATCAGAAGCTACATATGGCTACTTTGCATTATTTTTCTCAGACGAGCACTTTATAGCTTGTTGATTATTCTAAAGAATAAGCTTGATCAAAGTTACTCACTACTCAGTAATCTTTTTATAGATACTTTATTACTCTCACTCAAGTCATTATTTTACTCTTACTTATACTTGAGTCACTATTATCAAAAGTAACAATACTTTTACTCGAGTACAATTTCTGGCTACTCTACACACCTCTGGCCCTTTCATATCCAGAGCTCATACCCATATTGATGCCCTTTGTTTTTTGGTGGGGTTTTTGTTTGTTTGTTTGTTTGTTTGTTTGTTTGTTTNCATATTGATGCCCTTTGTTTTTTGGTGGGGTTTTTGTTTGTTTGTTTGTTTGTTTGTTTGTTTGTTTTCATTAATGGGTGGTTGAAGATTCGAATAAATGCTAAAGCATGATGGTGAACACCTCAGTCTAACAGCATCGTCATATTACAGGAGGTTGAATGGTACTGAAATTACAGTGGGCAAATTTAGTAGATAATTATCATTTTCAAAAGTGTTCAATGATTTGACTAAAATCTGAGTAACTGTTAATTTTGCCTGAAAATATTTAAATAAATACTCTGAGCCAATTTGTTGCAATTAAATCTTAACAATTAAAGATGTAGATGACAACTATATGTTCTTTTTAGCAACCTCAAAACTGTATCTGCATCTCAATAATTTCCCAGAAAGGATTTGTGTCTAATTAACGAAAGAAATCTGCAAGCAAACATTTGTTTTCACCCTTAAAAGGATGAGACCAACATGAGTCGATAAGTTGGAATCTGGAAAGTTCCAGATAAATCTGAACTTCCTGGTCAAACAAGTTAAAGATCAGAATGACAATCTCAGCAGTGTTTGAGATGCTGGAGATGCTGCATTGTGATTGGTCTGTGTACACAATGGCCAATCGATTTTCATTTTGGAATATGGAAAATGGATAATGAGACCTTTCCCGTTTTTTCATTTTGATAGGAAAATGGAAAACGAAAAACAAACCATTTTCCAATTTTTGTTTTGGAATAGGAAAACAAAAAATGAGTCATTTTCCGGCTTTCTTTTTATGTTCTTAAGTGGTAAATTAGTTACATGCGTGAAGACTTAGCATTAGTGACTTCAAGCTCAAGTTTTTCATCAGAGCAGCTTCGTTTTCCAAGTCCTTGTTCAGAAAACCATCTGCAAACACTCCTCTCTGGAATTCCTCATCTGGCTCCAAATTGGGCTTATAATGCAACAGCGACACCACCGCTAGATATTCCTTTTCCCCTTTTTTCTACAGTGAAATCCGCACGTTCTTGCAAAGACAGAATTCCTATTTAAATCTACCGCTAGTCCGATTAGTTTCCTCTTCTTCTTCTTCGGTTTTAGGTGGGTTACAAACCAGGCAAAGCCTTCCAGAGCAAACAAAGAAATAAACACAAAAGCAAAGCAGAAAGTTTTCAAGCTTGAAACTAATTTACCATTTATGAACATAAAAAGAAAAATTGGAAAACAACTCGTTTTTCATTTTCCTATTTCAAACTGACAAATGGGAAAGGGCTCATTATCTGTTTCCCATTTCTCCATTTTAAAATGAAAATCTATTGGCCATTATGTACACAGACAGTGACTGCAATGTTTTCTTTTGTGCATGAATTGCATTTTGAAGGGGTAAGATAACAGTGTTGAGGTAGCTGAGCACGAACAGATATGAGGAAAAAATAATAATCTTAAAATGTATCATCATGAGGAGTAGATAGTCCTTGGTCTGACTGCCTCTTAAACAGAAAAAAGAAATGCTGTCAGAAATTATAAAATTTATAATCAATCAATGCACATTTCACACTAACTGGAACGCGACCCAGCAGCAAAGCGGCGTCTTCTGCATGTGAAACAAACAGCAAAAAAGCAGCTTAAAGATTTACAAATCAATGAAGCCATAAAAACTGGCTGCAGCGTTTCCGGAAGCCATGGTGTCTCCTGCTGCAGCTGTACAGTATATGGGATTAGGCGGGGTTTAGGGGTGATTATTGATTCAAACACGCCTTCTGCCATAGCACGCTTGCATTTTGAAGATGCTGGTGGTCAGCGTGACAAACGCCAAATTAAGATGGCATATGAATGACTGAACACTCTGCTGGGTGTGGTCAGAAGTGCTGCGTTAGCTGAACGCCTTGCAGCAGCGATAACAATCAGTTTTGTCCATGGGCTGCTTTTTAATCAGCGCTGTTTAAGTTTTAAGCTAGGCTTGTACTTGATGCTCACTACGCATACAAGTAGGCCCGCATGTGAGCCACAAGCAGAATTTTAAAGGAACCATACCAACCATTTTGCATGTTTGAGCCTAATATATTCAATTTTCATACACGTTACATTACTGACAATCATTTCCCAAAGGAACAAAACGGATTTCAGCTTTCCTGATATTTTGCTAAATCTCTTAATCTTTCAGAATCAAATATTCAAGTGATACACCCACCTTAAAAATCCATGTTTCTCCTGCTAATAGTTAGGCTTATGAAGACTTATGAAGTCACGGTCCTTTAAATTTTTCCATAAATGCAGGTCTTCTTTTGGGACTATATTCCCCGGTGGAGGCATACATTCACTCCACGCTTTTTATTGAGCTTAAACGCTAAAATTACGTAACTTCTAAAAAAAACCTGAATACACGTCTTGTTGGTGATGATGGATTACCTATCCCAAGAACGTTTCAAATATCAACAAGTTGATTTTAATAGCAGAATGAACTGAAACCAATGGAGGTCTGGAAGGCAGGAAAAATATTTTTAATTCACTGTTCAAGTAGTATGCTTTGGGAAATGATTGTCAGTAACATTACATGTATGAAAATTAAATATATTAGGCTCAAACATGCAAAATGGTGGTATGGTCCTTTGAGTTACTCTTGATTTTCTTATAGTACCAATGCTGCTCCTACATGCCTAAATGTTCCTCTGAGCTAAGCCCAGATTTGAAACCCAACATGCAGTAAATATGACAAGAACATTTCTGAACCACACACACACACACACACACACACACACACACACACACACACACACACTGTGACTGTAGCACGTAACAATGGAGGAAAAAAAAAAGCTGCCCTGGTGATGATGTTTTACCTGATCCTGAGCCACATCTTGAGGGTAATGGATCTCTGCTGCTATTAAAGTTGCAGACAGAAACGGGCTTCGTGATAAACAGCTTTTGCACTGCAGGAATCTGGTGACGGAGCACTCCTCAGCGTTCCACACGGCATTATATGCTGCACAAATGATAAGCATTGAACACGTTATACCTTTATCAACTTACAGCAAAAACACCAGCATTCAGTGAATCAAAGGGTTTGGTTAACTCGTGAGCATTTGTTCAAGTTTTGCAGTTCGAACATGAAGCCACTTAATTCCACATAAGAGCATTTCTAATTTGTCTTCAATTCATTTTTATTTTTTAATGACAATTTCAGTTTAATTATGTATAAACATGATGGTTTTTTTTGTTCTTTTTATTGTGATTGTTTTCATTTTTTGAACACACCAACAAGGAGAACAACCAGTGGCCTCAACAAATACATAAAAATAATATTTACCAGCATGCAAATTGTCACAATTGAATAATTTTTTAAAAGAATGAATGTAAATTGAACTGTCCAGAACATGAATAATCAACAGTGCATCAATAGTTAGTCTATTTTAAAGCAGATGAAAACAGGCAGGAAGGGAGGAGAGAGACAGCAGGAAGTCAGTATTGATAAACTAACTGATATGTTGCAGTTAATCAGCCCTTTAATATGGTGTTTGTTAGTCTATACCCATACAATAAAAGAGAGGTGACCAGATCTTTTGGAAATCCTTTGTTTTGCATTAAATTTAAGTCTGTAAGTTAGATATTCTATCAGTATTATGTCAAATATCAGTTTGTGCTATCCAAAGATTGTTGGGGGTTTCTTCAATTCATGTTTTAAAAACTAGTACAGTGCCCATTCAAAACGCGCCTGCTCAGAACAGGCCGTATTTTATGGTGCGCGCCGCAGCCTGCCTCGGAGCGTATCCTGCCTGAAATTTGTCTTCGGCACATTGTTAAGAATCAGAACCATACACAAAATCCATACGACATACATAAAATCCATACGACAGGAAAAAAAAAGAATTACAAGTGCCAGACAATGGAGCAAGTATAAGTAATTTGCAGAGTGAAAGGACCATACCATCCATTTTGCATGTTTGAGCCTAATACTGTATATTCAATTTTCATACACATTACGTTAATGACAAGCATTTTCCAAAGGATAAAACCGTATTTCAGCTTTCCTGATATTTTACAAAATCTCTTAATCTTTCAAAATCAAATATTCAAGTGATACACCCACCTTAAAAATCCATGTTTCTCCTGCTAATAGTTACACAGCCTTATGAAGTCACGGTCCTTTAAATTTTTCCATAAACGCAGGTCTTCTTTTGGGACTATATTCCCCGGTGGAGGCATACATTCACTCCACACTTTTTATTGAGCTTAAACACTAAAATTATGTAACTTCTAAAAAAACCTGAATACACGTCTTGTTGGTGATGATGGATTATCTATCTCAACAATGAGTATCAACAAATTGATTTTAATAGCGTACCAGAATGAACTGAAACCAATGGAGGTCTGGAAGGTAGGAAAAACATTTTTAATTCACCGTTCCAGTAGAATACTTTGGGAAATGATTGTCAGTAACGTTACGTGTATGAAATTGAATATATGAGGCTCAAACATGGAAAATGACTGGTATGGTCCTTTAAGGATATTTATGGCAGTTGGAATAAAAGATCTCTTAAAAACCTTTTGGCTGCCAGTGGCACTCTATAGCGCCTCCCAGATTTCAAGACTTCAAACTGATTAAATAAAGGATGGGAGCTGTCTGTCAGGATGTTCTTTGCTTTATTCATCAACCTGCTGGCATAGAGGTCAGTCATTTGCTGTTTACCGACTATTTTGCCTGCCTAATAGGACAGTTCTGGAGAGCTTAGTTTCCAGCTGACTGCTTAGGTGACCGTACTAGACTGGGAGATGAAAAGTTAGAATACTCTCAATGACATTTTTGAAGACAGTTTCTAAGATCTCCTGTTGCACTCCAAGACTACTAAGTCTCCAGAGGAGATGGAGTCGCTGTAAGCATTTCTTTAATATATATTTTCAGAGAAGCTAAGTCGGCAGTCAAGATATGTCCCAAGATATTTAAAACTTTTGATTGTTTTAACAAGTCTGCAATACTGCAGCTGTCAACCCACCAATGAAGCCGTCATGGCTGTAGGGTTGCAGGGCATCCCTCAGGGTCTTCAGAGACGTGGCACTTTGAGAGAGCAGCAGCAGAGACGAGTCGTCTGAAATCAATGGCTGATGTGGTGTGCACTCACAGCAGGAGGGCAGTGCTGCAGGACCAGATTTGCCTTTCCTCAGACAGGCTAGATGCTCATATTCACATGTGGCTCTGCGCAATACACCTGAGAATAAAGTCAAAATAAGGTACAGAGCAAATCGATGTCAACAAGAAGCACGATCGCTTTATAAAGTTCAACATTTTGTGTCATGGATCCATTGTAAATGAGTTGAAACATGAGAGGAATTAGGAATTACCGTGTGCCACAGGAAGTAGTTCCTGTTCACACACAGTACAGAACAGTCCCAAAGAGCATGGCTGCTGCTGCTCTTTCACTTTCTGCAAGTCAAAAAAAAAAAAAATNAAAAAAAAAAAAAAGTCAAGCACATTTCCTTTTTTGTAGAAATTCGCATCAGAGCAAGTTTCCTTGAAGCAGATGAAATAAGACAGATTTCCTTCTTCATGCTCAACAGGATAAACACATAAAGAATTGAAGTCCCACAAGAAGAGCTTGTGGCTGGAATACATTTTGGATGAATTTACTCTTGAAAATGGCACATTACACTCAGTTGGGAACGTTTCTGAAATTTGCCACCATCAGATCCAGCGGAGTCCAGAAGTCTGAGCCCACTGTTAAAATGCTTCTACTTTGCATTCTTTTTGAATTTAATACAAGATTTTTCATTATAAATGATAATATCATTTTTTAAAGGACCATACCAACCATTTTGCATATTTGAGGCTAATATTTCAATTTTCATACATGTAACGTTACTGACAATCATTTCCCAAAGCATACTACTGGAACAGTGAATTAAAAATGTATTTCCTACCTTCCAGACCTCCATTGGTTTCAGTTCATTCTGCTATTAAAATCAACTTGTTGATACTTGAAACGTTCTTGGGATAGGTAATCCATCATCACCAACAAGACGTGTATTCAGGTTTTTTTTAGAAGTTACGTAATTTTAGTGTTTAAGCTCAATAAAAAGCGTGGAGTGAATGTATGCCTCCACCGGGGAATATAGTCCCAAAAGAAGACCTGCGTTTATGGAAAAATTTAAAGGACCGTGACTTCATAAGGCTGTGTAACTATTAGCAGGAGAAACATGGATTTTTAAGGTGGGTGTATCACTTGAATATTTGATTTTGAAAGATTAAGAGATTTTGCAAAATATCAGGAAAGCTGAAATACGGTTTTATCCTTTGGGAAATGATTGTCAGTAACGTAACATGTATGAAAATTGAATATATTAGGCTCAAACATGCAAAATGGATGGTATGGTCCTTTAACAATTAGAGGGAAAAGTTGAATCTTTGAAAATGTCAGAATATTTTAGTAATTGGTACGCTCCCTTTAGCTTTAATGACAGCATCACTCCAGCTGGCATGGACTCCACATGTCTGTAAAATCCTGATGAGCCAAGTTATCAGCATGATGTGACAATGTTCCACAGAGCTTCTTGTGACGTCATACTTTCTGATTATTTCCACATTTCCACAGAAAATGTCACGGATTTTCTATGCGGTCTCAGACTTTTGGACCCCACTGTATGTCAATTACATGCACAACTTGACTTCGTTCTTTCCGATCTCAGCTGAGGAGCTTTCAGATCTTGGGTCTTTAACCTCTGCCCTCAAAACAACGGCTGCCATGAAAAATCATTTTGTGGGCTCATGACACGTTCACACGTTACATTAGAATGTTCAGTTTAACAAGCGAGTTTCTGTATTTATGACGTGCTGAGCAGGTATGGGGGCATATCAGTGTTATAAAGACGTGAATCTGAATTCACAAAGTTTGAAATTAAATTGCTCGTGTATTTATGGTTTTGAAATTTTGCACCTTGAAATAAAGTATTTGAAAATATTTGCTGTCAATTTTCCCTCACTTTATTTCAGTGTAAAAATATGATGAGCAAAAAATTCAGGTTGAATTATTTTCTTGAAATAAATACAATTATTAAAGTTGATTTAGCTCTAGATCCTCTTTGTTAGTTGTTGGGAATCTTTCCTAATAATATAACTGGAAATAAGAAATTCCTATTGAAAGTAATCATAATAGCGAAGAAGATGATAACAATGTCTTGGCGGAACCTACAACCTCTGACAATGAATCAGTGGCGTGACAAGTTAAAAAAGTTTACTATATGGAGAATATAACAGCCAAATTATGACTGGACATGGACATATTTCTGATTAGATAAAATCCAATAATGGACTACCTGCAGAAATAAATAGGAATTTATTGGTATAAACTCAAAACTATATTTGAAGATATGATGAGGACAATAACTTTCAACAATTTTTATTTATTTAATTCTTGATTCTATGAATTGATCAATTCTCTTTATTTCCTTCCTGATGAAGGAATGGTTAAATAAGAAAAATATGAAAACTGACACTCCTTTATGTTAATATAATGATTTAAATGTGAATAATATTTTGCCTGTTTAATACAGACATTATGTATTCTGTACCAAGAAACCATGCTGTAAATGAAGCTATATTATATAGTCAATGATATATACAAAATGATAAATAAAAAGTTCTAAAAAAAAAAAAAAAAANAAAAAAAAAAAAAAAAGAATTATTTTAACCTGATATTTTTATACCTTGAATTTGTTACACAGCAATATAATAAACTGAATTTTGATGTAGTCCATTTTTTGTTCCTAACCTGAATTTTTTATTCATCGTAGTGTAAAGGCCTGAAATACAATGAGGAAAATTGACAGCAAATATTTTCAAATACTTAATTTTGATGTGCAAAATTTCAAGAATGTAAATATGCGAGCAATTTTATTTCAAGCTTTGTGAATTCAGATTCATGTCTTTATGACACTGATTTGACCTCCATAAGCAGACATCACCAAGTCCATTTCCCTGGAGAGGACAATAACAGTCAGAAAACATTCACATCACAAATGAAAACCTTTCTGATTGCTTTCATTTGCAAATAAATTTACTTCCTGTTGCTTAAAACTGTGATTTAAGTGAAGAAAGAAAAGATTTCAGTACAAGAATCCAAACATTTTAACAATTTTAGCAATGATGAGAAATAATGTGGTAAAGCCGTGATTTCATTGGCACCACACACACACACATACACACACATACACACACACACACATACATACTTACCTGTTTTTTTGGAGAAATCTTCTTAAACCTGTAGTGTTTCAGCTTGTCAGACCTCTGGACTTTTATAGCTTGGTAAAAAATACAATTTTAAAGATTCTGTTACTTTATATTTTTACAGAGTCTCTACATATATGTTACCTTGGTAAATAAAAGCAAAATGGGCTGTGGAAAAACAAAACAAAACTTTACTGTTCAGCCTCGTGATCTTTCATTAAAATATATAACCTTTAATTAAAGTAAAATAATTGAAATATTTTTCTTAATCATCCTGGTGGCGTCTGATCATAGTTTTGGAGACTTTCTGACCCCAAAACCAAACTAACATCTGTAATTCTCCAGCTGTGATGCTTGGAGATTATATGGCCACTCAAATCATCAGCATCATC
>VXCM01002360.1:0-84327 GCA_014773175.1 Lucifuga dentata
CTGAGGACCAGGCATGCAGAAATGGCAGGTGAGTGGCTGACCAGACATGCAGAACTGTGACAGTTAGACTGTCACAGAGATGTATTTATAATGTAATAAATCAGCTTGGGTCCATCATTATTGGTTTTTATTTAAAAAAAAAAATTAAAAATATTATTAAAAATATCATTTGCAGTGCAGACACTAGTAGTGCAGCTGTTTGTTGAGGGACTCTCATTTATGTTTTCACTCCACTTTTTGTTTCACTTTCTGAAAGATATGAGTCTGAAAGATATGTGAGGTGTCCTCTTCACAACACAAACTTATTTATTTTAAATTACAGTGAACAGGGTCTTCTTCAGCAGAATGCAGCCTCAAGGGGGCACAAGCCAGTGTCCACCTTGTGCCGGTCCCAAGCCCGAATAAATNAGGGTCTTCTTCAGCAGGATATTAAACAAGAGTAGATACATGTGGACAGAAAATCTAAGTGAAAATCAATATAAACCAAACATCATTTTAAAAAAATGTCAGTATTTTTTGCGAAATCTGTTAAAAAAAAATCATGTGATGTAATAAATTAACCTACATTATGAAGACAGGATAGGCTGTTTTGTTTAGGTAAGTATATTAAGTCATGTTGAATCTAAAGTTGTTTTGCATTGTTCATTTCTGACAAGAAGTAAACAATGAATCATATGACGATCAAGTGAGGAATAATTTTCTAAACCTTTTTTTAAAATCATTTATAGAATCAGTTTTTCCTAGAATTTTTATTTTTATTTTTATTTATTTTTTTATTTTATTGGGTTTTTTTTTTTTTTTTTTTTTTTTNTTTCAGGATTTTTTTAAACTTTTTTTTTTTTTTAGATTTAGTTATAGTGCAGCTTTTGAATTGACAAATGAAATCCAAATTCAGACTAAAGTAAAACTGAAATGACTTTCATCATACTAGATTTTCTAATTCTCTCTGCTATTTTTAACATATACCTAACCAGTTTTCCTTTTCTCATACTTTCCCACACGCCATTTTTAGAACATTAGTGAGCCAGAATAGCTGAACTGCTGGAAAACTGTAAACTCAGTACAGTAGGAGAGTTGAGTGAGTGAATGGAAACACAGATCCAGAATAAATCTCATGATATTTATGTTTTGCTCCTGGAAAAAGAATCAGCCTTTCTTTTGGACAGAATCTGTGAATGACGGTACATCAAACTGCAGTCAGAGACCCATAAATCATTCAGTCTGGATTTCCACAAGCAATGGTACCACTTATGCATTCATTAAAAGCACTAATTAATGGATTTAGCTAATACATAATGCTAATACATAAGTTATTAAGTCATTAATAAGAGCTTGATTGCCAGGTTGTGAAAAATCTAAGTATTTGACCACTTTCTGTAAAAGACCTGCAGAGCATCCAGACCAAAATCAATTGATTCACAATTTATTAAAGGGGATTTATTATACAGAATGCATTAATGTGCAAAAATAAATAAATTAATTAATAAAAATAAAAATAAAATAAAACAAAAATCAAAATATGGTGATCCATTTCTTCTCTCCCTTGCTGTAGCACTGCTGTGCACATTGAGTGAAAACAGGCAGTTTTCAGTTCATGGGTTCAACTATACTGGACATATTTTCTTGGCGTGGACCTCATGTTTTGCAACTCTGACAACGTTCAACACATACTTAGTTTTATGGAAACCTAAACCTCAGTTTTGTTTTCTGTCGCTGGTTCCAGAGGTGATATTTCCAAAAATATGTCAGGCGGACATTTGTGGTCTTGCTGTTATTCTCCATAAATACAGCTCATTAAATATGACAGAGCTCTAAAGACCAGGTACTCAAAGGATGTGAGCGGCATGATTAAATGTGAAAATGAGAAAGACACAGATGAAGATCAGACTCCTGCAATGAGTGTGTTTAAGTCTAAGCATCAGCCAGTGAGCTGACAGAACACAGAGCAGCAAACCTCTCCTCCAACCAGCCAAAACCAGGACTGTACCCTCATCGTTCAGCTTCCTTCTTTCCAGCTCTGCACTATGGATTCTGTGATTTCATCGTGTGATGTGGTCCAGTCCTGGCAGCTTAGCAAGCCCCTGCGTGAGTTTTTAGCTGGATTTAACAGAGATCCAGATTCTCAGACTTGCTTTGAAGTGGTCATGGATGTAAATGGATTCTGACAAACCTTAACATGCAAATGGATCCATAATGGTGTATTTATAAACTTTAATTATCTAGGAAAGTTTGACTATGTGTGTGTGTATGCTTTTTCTCATAAATGACACACTTATGATCCCCCCCCCCCCNCCCCCCCCCCCACACACACACACACGGTCACATAAGGTTACATTTTAGGGTTATTTTTTTTCTTCTAATGCTCCAATGGTTTGCTAAATTAAAAAATTTATAAAAAAAATCCTGAATTTCACATTTCACATTAACATTTACATCAAGAAAGTTCTTGATTTCCTATTTTGTTTTAGAAAATTCTTAATTCTAAAAAAAAAAGAAATCTTCAAAAACAAAGTTCAAAAACTTTAAAAATTTTCAACAACATTTTTTATATAGTCCATATATAGCAATATTTCTTAAAAACAACAAAAACAAAAAAAACAAAAAACAATCTGTTCCATAAAATACAAATTGTCTCAAGATATTTCTATTCTGGTTAAGACATTTTTTTTTTATTCTTGATTCCACAAAATTTGCAATTCTACAAAACTTTTAAACACAAATTCTAGATTTGTGTTTAGAAAATTCTAAAAAAAAAAAAAAAAAANAAAAAAAAAAAAAAAAAATCTAAAAATAATAATTTAAAAAAAAACCACCCTTTATACTATACAGTACTCCAGAGTTTAATCCAGAGTTTCCAATTACTTTTGGACGACCAGTTGGTGATTAAGTGCCTTGCTTAAGGGTACAGGGGCAATTTTTCAGCAATTAAGAATTAACCTTATAATCATCATGCCTAATCCATGATTCCATCCTTGCAAACAGTAGCTTTCTTCCCAACTCCAACACAATAAAGAGTTTATAAAACACATAAATACGTGACAATTACAGATGAACTGACTGTTGAGTCACCATCATCACTCTTCCTCTATGGACAGTTTCATAAACAGTGGAGTGTGTACTTTTGGGGGTAAACCACATTATTTCCTGTTGGAAGGAACCATAAAATCCTGTGGTTTTCCTCAATCAGTTTGTGTGTGGACCAAATCAAATAATGGTTGATGTGGCTGGGGGATTTTTGAGCCACATATCTGGCGAAGCAGCCCTGCCTATCCTGCCACGGTCCAGCGAGTAATCAAATCTAGTTCTAATAATGTGTTATTCCTAATAAAATGGAATTTTCAGGCATGCTTGGATTATGTAGTGTTCCTCTAGACTTAATAAGTGTCTAATTGAGCATCTTTCCCCATTTTCCTCAACAACATTTTAAGATTCCAAAGTATATAAAAAGTAAAAGATATTACAGATTTCTCGGAATGTTGCTAGTCTGAAAAACCTGAGTCTCCTTGGAAACCGCCTCCCATAACACAGGCCTCGATTCCCTTGCTAGGCAAATAAACGGGCAGAGAAAATGTTTTCCCAAGTGATTGGCTCTGGAGGGCCCCTGTGGTGGACTTCCAGTATGTGGGAACAGGAACAGGAACACTGTCTGATCATTGAGGAATTCTGTGAAATAACATCAGAGTAGCAGCTGGGGTCTTTATATTCTAAGTGTGCAGGATTGGGATTCTGTCATTGCCCACATTTTGTGCCAGGTTGGCATAAAGCAAAGAAGAAATCCACAGACTGCTACAGGGAAAAACTCCAGGAAAATGTCACTTTTAAGATCATTAACTACTACGTCAATAAGACTCACGAGTCTGATACTCGATGGGCTTGAAAGCTTGTCGACCCTCATCGCAGTCATTGTCATTGTTGTCAGTTACCTATCATCTCCTCTCATTGACATTCCAGTCATCTCTCATCCTCCTCCATAAGTCCAAATTGCTTGCAGCACTTTAGCTTAGCACCCCTCCTCACTTGTTTTCCAACCCGGCCTGGCAGCTCGCACACTGGGGCCATTGTATACAGAGAAGCTTTGCTCATTCACCAGATGCTTGACAATGAGGGAAGGTGCTGTGACCTCATTGGGTGCAACTTTGAGTGCAGACACTCTGACACACAGGAAGCCGACTGTATTCATGTAAGACACGTAAACCAAAAATTTCTCACTCAGGATGCCGCAAAATCTTCTTCTATGAGAGCAATGTTCAAAAATGTCTGACTGTGCAGTGACTCCGCTGCTGGGATTAGCTCATTATCTTTGATGTCAATCAAAGATAATAAAGAGGTGGAGTTACTGCTGTCTGCTACTCCTCCAACGCAGACAGATCATCAGTCGCTGATAGGCCAGGCAGACTTATTGGAGTTTATGTAGGAGTATTTGTGACCCGACAGACAACAGACAGGAACTGGAGAGTGAAAAACAAGCCAAAATTTCTCCTTGGCATCAAGTTTAACTGATGAAACAATTTTTATAGTTTCATTTAATTGCAATAGGCTCTTGAGATCAAAATAATTTTTGAGGGAGTTCTGGCCAAAATGGCACTACAAATATTCCATCCACCTATCCATCTATCCATCCTTACAACATACATACATACATACATGGAGGAATCATCCATCCATGCAACCATATACACATTTAATCCACCCATGATGATGGTGAGGATGATGAGGATGAGGATGGACTTAATCAACAACACTGAAACTGAACCCCACCAGAAGTTCCTCTGCCTTAGCATCCTCTCAGTTTTCCAACTGGCTAAACAAAATAAAATTCTAAAAGTAGAACAGATGCCAACTTTCCTTTTGAAAACATGGCTGCAGAGGATCGTTGTAATCTTTCCATCACTCAGCTTTGGTCCTGGATCTGAATAGGCCCCGAGTAGATCCTGTAGGTATGTATACTGAATGGCGATGGACTGGAAAGCTGCTAATTAGAATAGAAAAACAGGAAAGGGTGACAAAAGAGGGAAAAGTGTCGGGACAGATGTGATGATGAGGACCCAAATGTTCCACACGATCTTTAGCAGTTGCTTCCTGCTGGCTGAAGGGTGTGTCTGGAGATTATGCAACTCATCTGATAACAGCAAATGCAGCACTGACCACTTTCTGGTTTGTTTCTGATGTCGCAGAGAAAAAAAACAAGAAGGTCAAGAGGAGAAAGATAGATGGACAATGTTCAAAATAAGCAAGCAAAGCTCCAAAAGCATCCTTTGAATATCAATGCTAGGCTACAAGGCATCTGATCTCTCTGCAACAGATGTTTTTATAATCTCACCTTTAGATCTATGCGTTTGGTTTTGCAGAAGTAAAGCAGGGTCTCCAGCTAGATCCGCTTTGACAGACCAGCTAAAAGACAAATGAAAGGTGCTGTTGCTCTTGGAGTTGGAGCATCCATGAATTCAGTTTGCTTTGTTAACTAATCTGTGATGTGATTTGGCCTGCGGTCAGCCTAATCCTCGCTCACCCCGACCATGTTTCATCACAGCTCTGACACAAATAGGTGTAAGATAACCTGACAAAGACAGCTGGGCTCTTTGAGTTACAGATATCTGTGCCTTAGAGAACTCCCTGACTAAAAGCATGATAAAAATCCCTTTATCATGGGCTGGGCAAACCCTGAGGGACCAGTAGGGGAGGGGGTTACAGAGGAGAGCAAAGGGAGGGAAAGGTTTGGCTTAAGGCCCAGACAGCGGCACCTCGCCACGGTTTCATGTTTCTCTGCTACTCTCATCAGTTTGAACAGCAGACAGCCCACCTGTGCTGAGTGATTACTTATGTATTGTTCATGTGTTCACAATAGAGAGAGAGAGAGAGAGAGAGAGAGAGAGAGAGAGAGAGAGAGAGATTCTGTGAATTTGGGCCCTCTGGGGAACATGGAGGTTCTGGTTTGCTTTACAGCCTTTTTTTGAGCAAGGGCTGGGATATTTTTTTTTGTGGAATTAGTATAATTCCTTAGTGGTTTTTGCACATCGGCTGCATTTATTTGAGATGCTGTAAGCAATTTTGACTTTGGTTCAGAATTTCAGAGGCATCTAGGATCTGGGAGTTGGACAAAAGATGCAGTAGTTATGAACTTGCTGGCTGATATTTGTAATTTTAGCAGCTCAGCACCCACGTCACTGTATTTAAAGTTTAAAGAGTTAAAGTCTGCAAGAAACATCCATAGCTACTTTCCACCCTCTAAGCACTGCCAATTAAGACACCAAATAAGACAAGTTAAGGAATGTGCAGGTTTCTAGTGAGAGAGCATCTGTGGGTCGGATCAGGAAATTCATCATTTACAGTGGAAGGATGGAGATGCAGAAAGGAGGATATGACATTGTCACAATGACAAGGAGAACAATGATTATAGGGCCCCTGATGGTATTTAAGAATATACAGGATATGATGTAATTGAGCTGTTAAGCCAGCCTGAGTCTCCAGCTTGAGAATTTGAGGAATAGGATAGTTGACATCTCCCATCACATATGTTTTGTTGATTAGACTATTTCTTGGAGCAATGGCTTCAGGAAAAATCATAACCATAACTGTAATATAACTTGTTATGAGCATCCAGCCACCGCTAATCTCCACCTATAATCACTCTGAAATGTGGAAAGTAACGCCTCACTAATTCATTCAGCATGCTTAAAAACCTCTTAAATCTGAAGTACCCACTGGTGGGTCTATCTTTGCAAACTTTTTGTATATGTTCAAGCATTGTTCAATTCCAGAGATCTTTATTTAAAATTCTGGCAAAAGTCCAGTGTTTCCAAAGATACCAAATATCAGTTTAATGGGAAAATAATAAGAATAATAATATATCAAATAATGCTTGACATCTGTTTCAGTTTCCATTTGATGTAATGGTATTGCCATGAAAGATGTCTGGCTTCAATATTTTAGCAGTTATAATCATTATGTTGCTTCAGTAAAGTGTTGAAACAAGATGATACAAAATATTTATGTCATACATTGAGAAGCAAGTCATTTTTTTCTAAATTTACAGTGACTTAAGGGGAATTTTAAAGTGGAAATCAAGAGTTAAAGAGGTTAACAGACTGGGATACACAATAGTGAGTCTCTGTGCAGATCTGAGTTCTGATTTAGAAAGTCCGGTTCTATGAAATGGTCTAACAGAAACATATGAACCTCCCTAAACATTTTGTGCTGAATCTCTCAGAATCTTTGGAATGCAGGAAGTTTTTGCTTAGTATTTAAGGCAAAATTGGGCTGCCATAGTGACAAAGGGATCCCAGGAGAATTGTCCACTTCAATCTACGTGACCCTACTCTTACTCCTCCAGTGAGGCGGCTTCGCCTACTTTCCTGAAGGTATTTGCACATCTGGTAGATGTTGAGCTTGTGGAACTTTCACAGCCCCACTATGTGATTCTATTTAGGAAATTACTGTAGATGGTGGAAATATTGTTTTATGATGTGAGACAAAGTCTCATTCCACTCAATGAGGAGGAAATGGTCCAAAGGAAAAAAAAAAATAGGAATAGATATCCCCTGTTGGAGAAGTAATTATTAAGAAACGGATTACATAAAGAACAGATTTTCCCACATCTGACACCTCTAACGCTGAGACAGAATCACTTTATTTGCCCACTGGACAGAGAGAACACTTCAAAAAATTTAGTGTCTTTATAAAGTCCTTCTTATATTCTAAAAAAAAGTGGAAAACCCTGTCTGTGTGGTGAGATTATGCTGATTTACTAGAGAAAATTCCTATAATACATTGATTTGCATTAGAAACAGGCTGAATAAATCTAACTTACTCAAATAATAATAGACAAAAAAAAAAAAAAAAAANAAAAAAAAAAAAAAAAAAAAGGTTTGATATGATGGAGATTTTTGCAGGATATAAGAGATTTATTTATTTATTTATTATTATTATTATTATTATTATTTATTTATTTAGTTTTTTTTACAGTACGTGGTGCTGGTGGACCTGACTGCAGCTGTCCACTCTTTGGTCTTGAGGCTCCTATAGGACGTCATAACTGAATCCTCCATACAGGAAGTCCTATTTATCTAATTTTTCATGCAACAGATGGTTTCATTCGGCAGCCTCCATCACAAGGTCATAGTCATCGTAGTGTGTGTGTGTGTGTGTGTGTGTGTGGTCACTGATTTGAAAAACAATAAGAGCTCATGTGTAGGCAACCCTTTGAGTCCACATACTGACATCTGTTTGGTATCCAGGCAACCATATGGTTTCCTGGATGTGGTCCAGAACAATGATGTTATAGTGTGTTTAAAAGTGTAAATTGTACTGGATGTTCAAGCTCTTATCAGCGGTTTGATGGCTAAAATGATTACTTAGTGCGTAACTATGCAACCTCTGCAGATGTGTGTTTGTGTGTGTGTACTGGGGAATGCTGCATGCAAAAGCTGCTACTGTACCTATTGTAGAGTGAAACTGTTCAACGTTTCTTATACGTGATGTAAAACTGAAACTTTGTGGAAGGAGACATTCTGCTGTCAGTGTGTGTATGTGTGTGTGTAATAACACCCTCTAGTCATTTCATATACACATTCATAACTCTTTTCGTTCTCTATATACAGACACAGTACCACTTTCCTGCTCATTTAACCCTCTCTTCAGTGTATAAGGCATTTACACAGGGTGGACAAAATAAGATCAACATCCAACAAGATAATGGAAACCAACAACACAAACTATAGCCTCAAAAAATGACCACGATAATCTTCACAAAGGTTAATTAATTAGGGTTATTGTATTGAATCACATTTTTTAAAGTCAATATTTTGTCTGACACTTTATAACATTACATTCTGTGGTGAAAAGGCAATTTCCACCTGAGTTAAAGATTGAAGAGCAAATCATGAATCAGATGGATGGTTAGAACTGATTTTTAATTGGTTTGATATAAGCTCATTAAGTCATCCACTTTACTGAGCATGCTCATTCTTTTTTACTTAATACATCTTTCATGGTTGGATTCAGCACTTCCAGGAATATAAACACACACATTATGAACTTGTTACTGTAGCATATTGGAGTAATTAATTTACAAAACCCGTTACACAGACATGCGATTGGCAAATTTCTCATTTTTGATCAGCCTTAAAAATTTTAATTTTATGTTTCATATGCATCATTTCATTCATTCACTCCTGCAGCAGCCTCAATACAACCACCACTGTGTAGTGCTGTTGTCCACTGAGTACAAAATGGATTACAGGCTGCCTTGCTCAAGGGCATGATGACATCATTTGTACAGGGAGCACATTGATCCAACAAATCACAAGACCTGGTCTACTTTCAGAAATATAGAAATATGTACAGTATAACTCTGTAACTGGTTGTAAAGTTTTACTGTCAGTCCAATAAAAATCAAATAACCAGTAAGAGCACAAAATCACACCACATGTAGCATTTATTGCAAGTCAAAAACAGAAAAAGAAGAGGAGATCAGAGTCTGTCAAATAATAATCATATTACACAGATGAATATTTCCTGAAATATTTATTCCAGGAATTCAAAAGACAAATTCAGCAGGGCTGAAATTCAGCATTTCAATTCTACAAAGTGTACAACAGAATCAACATGGTAACAGTCATACAATACTAGAATGCATTCTTGGAGGATGACATCTGCAGTGTCTCGTTTGTTTCTACAGGCTAGCTATTCGCTAATGGCAAAAACTGTAATACTTCAAATAGCACATCATCTCAGCAGGGTTATTTACTAGAAAATAATAATAAAAATCTTGATCATAGAGATTTATACAGCTTATGTTGCCTCTTTTCACTTCCTCTGTTAAGTAGTACATTGGCTAATGAAACTTAAAGGACTTGAATTAAGAAAGTAATAAATAAACTCTGTCTCCTGGCAAGGGTCAAAACTCTCCTCACAGCTCTCCATTCATATTCTGCCTCTTAGGATACAAATAAATGGGACAATACATATTTCTAGTGTTTATCAAATTATTTATCAATACAGCTTATCTTACAACCCAGATCTTGACTCAAAAAAACAAAACAAAAAAAAACTTACGGATGTCTTGAAGACGACAATAATCTCAGAAATTCATCCTGACTGAAACAACCTATTGACATTATTTTAACATATTTAAAATGGAATCATTTTTATTTGTGGAATAAAGAATGTTGTCAGGCAGCCAAAGTGTAAATATGGCATTAAAAAAAAATACTGGATATCCATTATATTTATTGGCAACAAGCTCCTGAGCTCCATTTGTGTGTGCAGCTGTCTGGCTGTCAGCGCATCACTGTAAACACACTGCACCTCTACCCATAATGCATCTGTCCACACCTGAGGATCATTTTAATATATATATACGTATATATATATACGTATATATATACACATATATATATATATATACATATATATATACATATACATATATATTTTTTTTTTAGTTTTCCCAAACTAAGCACACTGTTATAGGAGCACACTGTTATGTTTTACTGTGTTTGGAGGACATATGTGTATAAATGTATAAAAATCTTTTAAAGAATGATCCTCTGGTGCTGAATCTGATCTGGAACAGGTGGGACGGGTCAGGATAAAGGAGAATAGCGGAGGACTGGTCATCTCAGGTATAAATGCACAGGGAGAGAGAGAGAGAGAGAGAGATGAGACTACAAATAATACTGTGGCTGATGGTCAGTGTTGTAGAGAAAGGGGTGAGGCTGAGGGGATAAAGGTTCAAGGCTGGGTCACTGTGCTGGGCTCCTTCTCATAGATGTAGCTGCCCACTCCTCCAGTGTTCACCCCTGGAAAAACCACAGGGAAAGCAGGCGACACGGGTCAAAAGAGGTCATGAGAAGGTACGACATTAGCATGCATGGTAGGTTGCAAAACAGGTTAGCTAGCTGCTGAGATAAAAAGCATGCTATGATGAAATCATCTGTAGTGTCTGCAGTGTGTGCAGCATGGATCATGTGCTCAAACACACAACATTTTGTTTCAAGTGTAATTGATAAGTGGGTTAATGGCGCCCCCTAGTGGTTACCTTTAGGCCCAAAGAGAACAGCATAGCATGGTTTGTGGCAGTACGGCTGGCCATCATGCTGTAATGAAACAAGATGTTAGCAGATTAATGGCATCCTGTTTTTGTCTGCACTAATTTTTCATCCATCTGTGGTTTTGCCTCTTTTCTCTGTTTTTCCTTTTTTGTCCTTTCTTTGTTCTCTTTTTTCACATTTCTATCTTTCTTGTTTAGTTCTCATTTCATCTTTGTCTCACCTCTGCATGGCTGCCAGCAGACAGAGTCTTGCTGCATCTCTCACAGCGCAGGCAGGGCCGATGCCAGTCCTTACCCAATGATGTCACCTTCTCAGCTATGACACACACACACACACACATACACACAAGCCTGTGAGACCTCATGTTAACCACTCTCTGGGTTGGTTCCTACTTAATCCTGTAAAGTGTGGAACTACTTACCAAAATATACTTTCTTGTTGCATCTGGGACACAGGTTGGCCTCTCCGGAAAAGGTGGTGATGCTGCCAGCTGCCAACACATTACAGACGCATTAGAAAAGTGAAATGTGCTTTAAGATAATGCATGAAAGCAAGAGAAAGAGTCCAAAAAATGATGATTAGTCTTTCCAGTTAGGTGTGAAAGTCATTGAGGTAGTGCCAATGATTTCTTTCACTGACGGGTACAACTCCCTAAATTCAATCTGCCTTCTTTCTACAAGATCTGGTGGATTTTCAGCCTACTTCTAGCATTCCACTATGAACTGAAGGTGGTGCAAAAAAGACCAAAATGTGATATTTTTAATCACTGCACAACTAGCATTAACTGAAATCTGCACAACAGAGATAAAATGCTCAAAAAACATTAGTTGCAACGATTTCAGTTTAGGTCCTTTAACGTACAACTGCTGTGGAAAATCCCTATCTGACAAGGCGCTGAGAAAGTCCCAACAGTCTTTTTGTGTCAACATTCTTATCATGAGTTTGCACCTGCAGGAGACTTTCCTTCCGACTTTCAAAATATCCAAATCTGCTGTTGAAAGCTGTCCTTCTCAGTAGCTTTTTTCACAGCAACATATCATTTACCCTTTGATGCCACCTTAGGCGCGAAGACTCTCTTCTCCTCAACTTTGGCGGCTGAATCCACAGCGGTGGAAGAAGGGTTGTTGTTGACTGGAGTGTCATAAACGTAAGATCCAGCTCCACCAATGTTCACACCTGCTCAGTAGAGGAAAGGATGAAGAAAAATGAGTGACAGCAATCAAAGAAGGAGCAGATTCATTTGATTTCATAGGCACAAAAACACTTGATGTCAAGGAGTTTGTGTTGAATAAACTAAAATGTACTACACCTTTTGGCCCAAAGAGGGCAGAATAGCATGGTTTGTGGCAGTAGGGCCTTCCATCATGCTGTGGAAGAAAGAATACCATGGCATACAGATAAACATAAAGTGAATGATTAGATGTGTTAAAACCTGATGACGCACATGGATGCGAGGAATGGTTACTTTTTTCATATTACTGCAGATTCTACTGTCGTGTTTTGACTTTGGTCTATTGTCATGGGAGGAAAAGGGGTGGATGGAAGATAGAATGTGTCTAGAACGGTAGTCAGGCTTGCTTTCTCAGCTCAGTCTTCCCTGATGTCATCACAGGTTCACACATAAGAGTGAGCCTGATGGTATCCAAAAAACAGATTCTGCTGAGGTGCCCAGTGCCACGCTTCACTGCGAGCTACGTGTCTGCACGTGTGTGTGTGTGTTTTGTGTTTCCAGTCTAAGTCATAGATGGCCTGTTACTGATGCATGCTGGGATTTGGCAGAGGTCTTAAAGGGCAGCTTGGGTAAAGGAATGGGGTCATAACTGGTCCAGGGCCTGATCAGAAAAAGAAGCAGACGCAATGGACAACATATCAGTCCTCGACCAGAGAAAACTGGCATGAAACAAGTGACATACTACCCATAATCCACTGTTCCTCTACCACACGTAGCGCCTTTACACCTAGCCACATGAGCTCCTTTTCCTCAGAAGACAGCGTGGCAGAAAAGGCCTACTCTCTCACCCTTAATAATGCATTAGCCACGACAGGATCGGCTACTGGTAAAGCAGCCATGCAGCCACGCAGACACACACTCACGCACACACTCCTTGCACAGCTCCTGTTGACTTTTATGACTTCCTTGAGGATGTGGCAGATGATGCCAGATCATGAATAAGCACTAATGACTTTCTCAGGACAGGACGACCCGATACAGAGGGCTTCATTGTCAAGTGGGCTGACTTGGTCTGGGACAGTCTATGTCTATAGTACAATATTCCTGTGGTTGATGGTTTAACGTCAGTGGCAGAAGGACCCGAAAAAAGGATTATCCATGGCAGCACCAGCCCACTCTCTTCCCAGTAACTAACGTCTCACATCCTGAAATTTAATCTGTCTCAATCTATTCTTTTTTTGTGACCTGGACTGTCCTCATCCTGGGAGTCTTGTTGTTCTGGCCTCCACTTAATGCTTTTTGAGGCTCAGTTCCTATATGAGAGACCAGAGCGATGTGGATTAATACAGCCATGATCTTGTAGGGTGAACAGTGGAGACTCATGACCTCATCTTTGGAAGCCTGGCTGTCTGCCACCAGCCTCAGGGAGCTGCTGTCCTCTTCAGGCCCACGGACGAGAGGCCACACTGGGTTCCATCTCACCCCACTCCTTTTAAAGAAACAGCCAGTTTTGCTCTGATTTCCATAACCTTTCGCATACCAAGCCCAAGATAACATCAAACATCAAACCCCACAATCCCTTCACATTCCTGGTTTTTTCGTGCGACATCTCTCAGGTCTCTGTTTCCATGATGATTACAAAAGCCAGGCTCATGCCACGGTCATGCAGCTTAGGGTGGGATTTGGCTGCTGTCCATGGAGAGAGGATGCAGGGTCGAGTGAGCTTGAGCTCGAGAGAGGGAGAGAGACTGTGACTACGTGTTTTTGTAATCATACAGAGATTAAACGGCAGCATCCTTTGGGGTCTGCAGGGAAATTGCTTTGTGTAGGAACAGGCTGAGATCACATCCTTCTTGTGCAGACAGAGAGCAGGAGCTGCCTAGCATAATCTGAGAAAGACGTTTGTGTGTGTGAGAGCGTAGAAAACGTGAAAACTGAAACGTTGGCTGGGTCATGAAAAGAAAAAACAGGGCAAAATAGACCAGTCCTGGGGGTGAAGGTGCCAGATCGTCAGCAGTGTTTGCACGTGGACCATAATCTGGGAATTTAAGAGTTGTGATATCATTACATAACAGAGGAAAAGAGGATCTGAAAGCAACTCCTTCTGTAGCGCTAAGACAGACATGCAACCAGGAACGCAAGCTGGGAAACGTATTTACTGTACAAAGCAATAAAATTTAAAATCCAAGTTTTGAGAAACCTCATATCCCTAAAACAAAAGACTAATCAAAAGTTGATTCCTCCCTGATACATGCTTTAAAGGACAATCACAGTGATTTTGCATGTTTGAGCCCAATAAATACTACCTGTACACATGTTATGTTACTGACGATTTCCCAAAGCACAAAACCATATTTTAGTTTTTGTGTTATTTTGCCAAATCCTCTAATCTTTTAAAATCAAATGCTCAGGTGATACACCCACCTTTAACTTCAGTGTTTCTAACACACACCCACAATTGTATAAGACACAGTGAGAGGGCGTGAAAAACAAATTGTGAAGCACCGTATTGACATCTGAAAGCCAACTGCATTAATTTGAATCAATGCATTTATCATTCAAACATTATGTACTTACTACTGTTTAGAAAGCAAAGAAAGAAATACCAAAAAAAGAGAAAATCCTAAACTAAAATTGTTTACAAATGTAAAGACACAATAAGCTATTGCTCGAGGTTAAAGTTCGGACTTTCCTTAGCATAATAATTACATTTGTTTAGTTATTGACAGAATCGTTGTCATTTCTCTTTGTGTTTAGAGCAGCTCTACTTTTTTGGAATAACTGATGATTTGATGATGCATTGAATTTTATATGAAAGAATAAAAGAAGAATAAATCAACACACACACGTGCATACAATATTATTCCACAGCGAGAGACGGTATGGTGCTGTTACTGACCTCAGCGTGGCCTCCAGCAGTCAGAAGCTTGTTGCAGCGGTCACACTTAAGACACAACTTGTGCCAATCCTTCCCCAGCGATGACACCTTTTCAGCTGCACAGAAAAAACAAAAGAGAAAAGCAGGGATTCACATAAAGCAGCATTTACATATGCAACTCCAAACAATTGTTTATTTTCAGTCAGCTGTGTTGGCCTTTGTATGCCGTTCAATCATTGGACTTGGAGGGGAATTATGTTCTTCATTGCTTCACCCTCCAGAATAATGATTAGCCTGTATCATTGTGCCAGTGTGCTCTGATGGGAATCCTGGTCTAAGCTGTCGTCATGCCAAGAGTGATTGTTTTGTGGGGGGGAGGGGATACTGGGAATGCCTGAGTACCATACAGGACGCTGTGATGATGTCATCGCGGGATAGACAGACAGTGGCATGAGTCCCAGTCCAGCTGGAACAGTGGGGGGGTCCACAGCTAACCCAGATTTCCTTTGTGTTAACCCTCCACACATACAGTACACACACACACCCATCCCCTGTGTATAGCGTGACCCCTGACCCCTTTTCCGTTCCCTTTCCATCCTGTCTCCCAGACTGAGACCTCCCCAGACAACCAAAGGACCCTAATATACCCTTTTCCAAGTATAAATATCTCCTTCTTCCACACAATAGCGGCCTGTGGAGTTGTGGAGACAGAATAGGAAACACCTTCTCTTATCACGGCAGGGCACAAATAGCCGGATAACAGAGTTTGTTTCCTGCATATCCCCATTCAAACACACACACACATATGAACGCACAGATGTTTGCTCATATATGTTTGTCCACTCTCTAGTCCCGTTCCTATATGCACCTAAATCCATAAATCTTCTATCAGTTTTCCATGCCTGCATCATACGGGAACAGGAGCTGGAGGATTTTCCATCCGTTTTCTAGCTCTGGGTCTGCTAAGATTTTTAAAATTCTTTTGTCATACCTTTAGTTGAAAATGAGCTGTGATGTTCCCTAATAAAGCCACAAAAGGATACAATCAGGAAGTTTTAATGGGAACGCAACAGTGATCACTCATTTCCATCCCTAAGGAAATTCCAAATAAGCAGACTTTGCTTGTTTGAATCTGTAAGGCTTTCAATGGGAGCATCTTACTGGAGATTCAAGCTAATATCTCTGAGCCCGCAGGGGTGCTATTCCTGTGATGCAGGTATATCAAAGTTCCTTGTCTTTTTCAGCTGCAAGTGTTATTAGAATGCAAAACCCCTTAAATTTAAGTGAATTTTAACTATGTTTATGAGTTGTGCTTGTTTTCCTGCATGGCTCTTTTAGAAAAATTTCTGATGATCTCCTGCCTCACCATCCTGGGCTTTGGTGGAAGTTGATTTCAATCCCCTATATTAGTCAAGAGCTGCAACACTGTGTCTTTGACACAGTGTTCTCAATCATGACAGTTTTCCATAGAATGACGAGCATGAATCTTGCAAATTTTTTTGAGGATATGTACAACCAAATCTTCCAACAAATGCAGGACACGCATGGCAGCCATCATGCATATGCATATGCTTAGCAAACTTTAAATATAAACTGTCCTTTAGGTGACCCACAGTGTGTGTAAATCAAAAAAACTTCCCATACCCAGACAATTAAAACTGGCTATTTGAGGGTTTCATGTGCATAAGGGTTGCCCTTCTTGTTACATTCAATTACTGTAGGAAATCCGACTACTCCCTGTTGGGGTTTCTGTTTACTTTCCAATCAGTTTTACTGTCAGTTTCTCCAGTCAAATACATTGAGACAAATGGCCAACAACAGGGCCCTGGAGGGTGGCTGGGGGTGGGGGGGTGAAGACCTCCCATCAAGACAGCACATCAGCAGATGCTGACATGCAAAAGAAACTGCTGGAAATGTTAAATCAATCTTAAAGATACTGTTATTTACAGTAATAGGCCCATCATAAATTGCAATGTGAATCAGTTTTATCTCAAATCACAGGATGGCTGAAAACCTCCAGACATTACAGACATAGCTTGTGACGTCCATCTAAAACTGCAGGGTAACCACAAAGAGACAACTATAAACAGTGTTTATCTGTTCTAACGTCACAAACCTTTAAATACCTTTAGACAGTGTTTAAAGAAAGTGTATGAATGGAATAAGCAGGAGTTCCACTCGTGCAAGCATGTGTGATTTACACCCTCTTAACCATATTTGGTAGGATAGAGGAACCCTGCCAGTGTGTCCTCAATGTGTGTATTGTGTGTGAGAGTGTGTCATTGATTGACACAGACTCACACAAACACAGACACACCTCTTTTCTGAAAAGAGCGTATGAATGGGAAAAGACGTAAGAGCTCGACCTGTATGTCCTCATTTTTCTGTGTGTGATGGTATGTGTGTGTCTGTTGTGTGATGGTATGTGTATGTGTGCAGTAATAAAGTCCACAGTTTAACAGCTCCCTGCTTTAAAGGACGCTTGTTACTGTAAAGGGGGGCGAGCCTGTCAGAAAGGTGTCTGTGTGTTATGGGGGAGGTGGAGGATCGGCATCTGCCCCAGCTGTTTAGACTACCTTAGGTCTGAGCCAACTTCTATCCTTATTATCCTTTTAAATCTCCCCCCACCAATGGAATAAAGACAGAAAATATCACCCTCATCAGACTTTATGACACTAATGCATCTGCAGTCTAAAGTCATTTTTCAGTTTTATTTTTCATTGACTTTGGCTTTCATCTTCCACCTAAAATCTGCACTGTAGAAATCATTTAGACAGGATGAAACAAGTTTGGCTTGTAAAAAGCCTGAAATTGTAGAAATTGACCTTTAAAATTGAACAGGAAAAAAAAGATATCACATTGTTGCTTCTGTAGACAGCTGTAGACAGACATTTAGCCGTTTGAAGTCAAACAGAATCCATGTGAGCACAAATCAAGGTTTGTCCTCAAACAAACAAATCAAATGCCACCTCCTCTTCCTCACAACACCGTCGGGGTAAATGCACCCCCTGATGTAAACAAATAAGCTCATGTTCACAGGAAAGGCTCTCCGGATATTCACATCCACACTGTTGATGAGGAAGTGCCAAATCCTTTTAGCCAACCTGTTTTCTCTCCTGTTAGCCTACAATTAGCCTCACTGCTAGGTACACAATGAAGGATTCCCTCGTGGTTTTAAGTACGCAAAATATTTGCTTGGAAAACAGCTATGTGTTTGGACAGCGTGGGACTGAAATTAAGAACATTTAATGACATTATTCAAGAGCACTGAGTGTTCCAGAGAAGCACCATGACAACTAATAGAGTGCTACTCAAAGATGGTCACCATAGTAATACGATACATGCAGCATTATAAGTAGCTTAACTTTATTTGTCACGTTCTGACATAAGCGTCATTCTGTGGCTGATTGCAACATCAATATGATTTGAATCTGAGATAACAGCTGCTAGTGATGCTTCTTTTCATGTTTGTAATTATATTGGAATTTAATCTAAAATATAGTTAAAATTGAGGTGAGATCATGTGATAGTAACCACGCCACTCTGCTGCAAAACCATGACTCAAAAATTTACAGCATTAGTTTGTGATTTTAGCTATTTTTATCTTATTAAGGCCATTTTCAGACCTTTAGTCCATTTGCTTTGGTCCAAATCAGGGACTAAATTGTTACAATTTTGCAACTACTGCTTGGTTTGGTTCAGTTTCACACAGGAAAAAAATAGTCCAATCAAATCAAAATCCAGCAGAAAGAGTTATGTGAGAACAGTCAGTCTGCTCATTGGTCAGAAAGGGCGGAAGAAAGAAAATCAAAACAGAAGAAAGTTTACTATGCCGGATAACTAAAAAACATGGAACAAAGATGGAATTGGGATATCTCAAGACAACGTGTGGGAAACCACAGGAGAATGGAGCGCATGCTGAGCGCACACAACAACCTGCTTACCTTCAACAAGTTCATCTGAAGACATGTTAGATAAGTTTGATATGTTACGACCGTTTTTGAGCATCCTTTTCAATTGCTATGCCTGATCAAAGTTGTAGTTTAACTGCTGTAAAGTTCGTTTTACATCCGTTTAGTGGTTTTTCCGGGGATATCTTAACGTAAAACAAATGTCACCGCATTTATGGTTAAGCTTTAACAGCACGCATCCCTCTCCGGTTCTAGATGAATCAATAGATCAATTGATTGTCCTCCTAGCTGGTCTGGGACGAGTGCAGATCATGCTCACACCACAAATGAACCACTCCACAGTTCGATTACAATCGGACCCAGACCACCCTTTCTGGGAGGTCTCGGCCCCAAATGTTTTGGTGCGTACCTGAGTTCGATTGTGGTGTTCACATATGCCCAAGTGAACTGATTTTAATTGAAAACGATCCAGGGTCAGAAATAAACGCCCAAAACAAACTAGGTGTGAAAATGCCCTAAAGGGAAAAAATGTCCAAATGTGAACAGCTCATGCTTTTGGATTTAGAAAATAACACAAAGTCACACTTTATATAGCACTGAGTTCAGCCATAACTTACTTTAATGACTACAAGGATACAGTCATACTTTGGACACCTGCAACAGCCCACACCCACACCCTTTTTCCTCTGTGGTCATTTTCATTTTGGGAAAAAAGACATTATTTTTCTAATGATAATTTGTGCAATATCTGTCCACAAGATGCATTACACGTTTGAAGGGTTTGAAGGGTTAAATTCAGCAATTCAACACCATCTTTGATAATCACTCGTGATATTTTAGAAGGTTAGAATTTTCTGCTTGCTATAACAGAAGCACATCAGAGACCATTAAATAAACTGTAATCAGATTTACTGTATTGTTTGTCCGGTTACGACGCACTTAGACGTAGAATCGTGTTGAAAATGCTGCATACAGGCAGAGTTTCTGCTCCCTCAGCGAGAGAGAGGAGCATTCTGGGAGCAGGCCTGGGGAAATGGCATACAAACAAACTGTAAATGGATGGTGCGTTAAGCAACAGAACTCTAACAAGGGGTCTACAGGGAGGAAGAACATTAAAGGCCCATTTCTCTTAATGCCTTAATTAGGGATCCTTAATTGCTAACAGTAACACCAGAACTCACGATGGACCACAGGGTGGGCTTGGAAATCTCATATGGGTGCTCTGTTATCACTCAATAGGTCGATCAGGGTGGAATCCAATGCGTTTTGACAAAGAGGACGATGCCATGTCTGCTGCAGGAGCTAATCTCTGCAACCATTACTCACTGCTGACCTATTATCGACTCAGGCTTAGATCAAATCAGCGAGGATGACAAAAAAAGCTACTGGTTTATGGCTATATAAAAAGGCTCCTGAAGCAAAAGTGGGAAGAGCAACCATTAAATGCCTATCGCATTACACATCTTATATTTTCCAATCACTTTGTCACAAATAAGGCTGATGGTAATTAGATATACTTTAAACAGACATAATGTATGATTATATGATCAAAGCTGTAGATGAATGATGAACATTTTGTGGCAAGTTAAGCCTGCGTCTACTTCTAGCATTCGTGGTGTAACTAATGTTATTGTGTATTTCTAAATCAACGCTTGGTTTGATTCTGCTCTGTTCCAGCCCTTGGTAATATGGTCCCAACCGTTCAGCTCTTCTTACTGTAACCCCCGCAAAAACACTCGTAAACACACACATACACAGCCCTCTCCCCATCTCCCTCCTCTCTTTCCCTCCACCCATGACAGCTGAGTCCATGTGGGTGTTTCTCTCTTTTGTCACAGCAATGTGATGAGTCCATGACATTTTAATCATCACACACATGACTGGGGGGGTCAAAGGCAGAACAAGAGCCAAAAATATGGAAGGTACATAAAAGAAGGGTGCAAACACTCCGTACAAACTCTGCTTGCATATCAGGTCCTGTTAGGAAGGAAAAAACAAGCAGCCTGCGTTTCCTTCTCTGCATCCTCTCGTGGTTCTTGTTCTCTGGAGTACAAACACCCTCAATGGCTTGTGACCTTTTACTCAACTTAAAGACAATGGACATTCAGCCACATACGCGTCCAACCCCACCCAGAGACTTTGAAGGAGTTTGCAGGGAGACAGACACATTCTGCAGGATTACATTATGTCTTTTCTTACGTGAGATGCAGTTTGTACTCTGTATTCCAAATGAAAACTTTGATCTGCAATCCATTCACATGATCACGATTAAACTTTTCAAAATGATGGCTCTGTACAACCCACTTCGACATTTCAGAGAGATTTACTACAATCTCTGACAACAGTGATAAAACACTTAAAACAAAGTCACCATCAACTGTTTCCATGCAAAAATCCTCATGAGCAGCCACAAATACTTTAAGGTATTTTTTAGAATAATTTGTGACATTGAAGACAATTATTTCTGTGCCAATCCAGCTGTACCTTATAGATGGTAGCAAAATATCTGAAATTTTTTTTTTTTTTTTTTTTTTTTTTTTACTTTCTCTGCCAAATTTGAGTGAACCAGACCATGGTGTGCTAAAAATTAGGATTGATTTGTCCAGAAAGCGTGTGTGTGTTTGTATGTGTGGCTCTCTAGATGTCTGCAGTGACTCTACAGGCTAGGGACTGATGCTAAGGAGTCTCTATGACATGTGTCTGGATCTCCATCCCTGTGGCTGATGCAACCCCATGGCAAAACTTAGCTCTGGAAGTCATCCATTGCCTCAGACGAGGCGAGGTTTCCTCTCTGGGCTTTCTCCCTTTTATTCCCTGCTTTTGCAAATAAAGAGGCCAACCCTTGTGAATCCTGCTGGCTGACGTAAATGAGCTGCTGCTAACTTGCATCCTGTCTGCGTTGGTCAGAGGAGCCACAGGCAAAAACATCGTTACATAGCCCCTGCCTTTGTGACGCATTCTCCTCCTTTACCTCTGGGCTTGCTCAACCCACACCACATCTCATCTCTAACCAATCACGACATTGTGTCCAAGGCTAGAGGGACTTCAGAGAGACCTAGTCTGCAGAGAATGGACCATAACCAAGGAGAGCAGGCCAATGCTTCAGATCTAGATGATTGTCATTAGATACATAAACATGGAGCATCATATGACAGGCATAAAATGTTGAGTGAAATCATACCATGTCAACATGAGAACATGGTGCTTTGGAGGAATTCCCTTTGAATTTGTGGAAGAAACGGGATCAAAGTCAAAATGACATTCATTTGGATGAACTGCAGAAAATCAGCTTAGTTCCTCTCTCCATCTGAAGTTACGTAACGAGTCATCCTGCTGCAAGGTAGAAAAATCTCACCTGTGTTGATGGCGGCAGCCCAACTTCCAGCATCAGGCTTAGCACCATCTCCATTTGAGGATCATATTAGTGGCTCAAAAAGGCAGAGAAAAGGACCCACATTGACTGGGTTCCCAGGGGCTCATTGGTTATGCAATGGCAACTCAAGAAATGATGTTACATAACTGACAAGGCGCATTCACACAGCCCACTGGGCAGCCAAGTGGAAAACAGGGTACTCTAGCACTGACAGAAAAGAGCGAATGAATAAAGGAGATTTTGTGTGGAGGTTTGGGGTTAAGGATAAAAAAGCGTGTGGGAAATAGTATGCTGCTCCGCATCATCAGGGAAGGAGTAAGAGGACGAAGGTATTCTGTCCAGCTAAAAGGACAAACAAGTGCACAGAGACAGAAAGAGCCTTGTGTGAATGGAGATGTTGTTTCTCATTATAATGCATGAGGCACTTTGAGAGTCTCAGTTTAAATAAAGGCAAGCCAACCCGGCCCATTTACCCCCTCCTCCCTTGTGCTTAAAAATCAGGCGAAGTGGAATTCAGAACCTGAGGCAAGACTGAGTGATTGAAGAAGAGGAGAGACAGAGAGAGAGAGAGAGAGAGTGAGAGAGAATGGAAACAGAGGGCGAGAGAGAAGCTCACAGCAGAACACCATTAGTTCCCATTAGTTTGTCGTTAATTCGCCTAGTTGCAAAAGATGCAGTGCTGCCATTTGTCATGGAGGAAAGCTGCTGCTGCATCACTCAGCTGAGTTTGGGTCTGGGTTTGGGACGTTTGGTGATCCATGCTGTGTTGTGTTCTGTGTATATCCACTGACCCGGTCACATGTCAGTCAATAGTCCCCAGTGTATTCTAAGCATCTCTGTGCCACAGGAAGTGACAGATATGAGGCCATAGTCAGAATATTTATTTCACAAAACTTTGATTCTGCTCCGATTAAGGCAATAAATCGATTTTCAAATGTCATGTAAACACCATAATCTGATTAAAATCAAGATAAATCAACATTGGCATACTCAGAGTAACAGAACTAGATGGTACAATTGTATCAAGTGGCTTACAACTATGGTAGTATGTTGATTGAGAAATTAAAGCACCATACTGGCGGTTTTGCATCTTTGAGCCCCATAAATACCCACAAACACGTTGCATTGCTGCCAATCATTTTCAAATCCCTGAAGCAGTACATTTTTGAGTTGTTTTTCCTACCTTCCAGACAATCATTAGTTTCAGTTCATTCCAGTATGCTACAGCAACATGCCATTATTATTATTATTATTATTATTATTATTATTATTATTTTATTTATTTATTTTTTTAATTTGTCAAAGTTACTGAATTTAACCAATCCTACACAGAGCTATACAGAAGAAAATGTATGTCTCTGCCTGAGAATATAGTCCCAGGAGAAAAGACTGTTTTTACCTGAGAAATTAAAATAACTGTGCATTCCACATTCAGGTATACATGTTAACAGGTGATACATTGAATTTTAAGGTGCATGTTTAATTTTGAAAGATTAAAAAAAAACTAAAATACAGTTTTATGCTTTGGAGAAATGGTTGGCAGTAATGTAACAAGTATGCAGGCAATATTTATTGGGCTCAAACACGCAAAACTACCAGTATGGTCCTTTAAGAAACAATGGAACCCTACTAATTCCATCCATGTATTCATCTTACTCCATATTCTGATCATGTTATGACAAAACTTTGAGTACAAAATGCATGTAAACGTGCTGAGTGTGAACTCTGGGAATCTGGGTTCAGCCAACTCTAAAAGCCATATCTCAACAACCCTTCAGACATGGTTGCATTCCATTAATGCCAACGTCAAGCACAGTTTTTAGTTGCTGTTTGTTTAGGTTTCTGAAAATAAATCTGAAAGACATGAGGGAAAACTTTCTTTAGCTTCCAGACTCCTGAGAGGCTGAGACAGAGAGAACAGCTGCAAAGACGGGACAAAAGCACAGCCCTGCAGTTGACATTCGCCTTGAGTGGCAATGAAATCGAACCATCTTAAAACAGCTGTCCATTAAAGTAATGAATGGAAAATAATAAAACATCTCCCTGAAACCAAAACTGTTTCCATTCTAGACTGTGGCACACTGCCACCATTTGGAATGGCATTTTTGCAAGGTGACAGAGGAGAGTTAAGGGCTGAACACCTATCCTGCTAAGTCCAATATTGGGCAACGCCAGCTGGAGGACCAGGTGGGTGTACTGCAGGGTGGGCCAATCTCCGCTCTATATAGCACACCACGACCCACACTTCCTCCGCAAGCAAAATGGGAACACATTTTGATCCTTACACAGATGGGAAAGAGACAGTTATCTCTATCAATAACACATGTCTGAGTGCAGATCAGAAGCAACATATTTTTTTCCACTTTACTCCCTCGTTCATGCCTACATCCCGAGATGTACATCATGTCATTTTCCGGACATGATGCTACTCTGTTGGGTCTCAGGAGAAACAAGTAGCTGAAAGGAGGATGCACGTAGGTGGAGCTGTTGAACACTGACATCACTTCAATCTGTGGGCAGCACAGGCCCAACATTCTTCCCTCCCTGACCTTTCCCATACATACCTCATTCCAGTTTTCACAGCCGCAGCCTCCCGTGAAACGACTGAAACTTTAATATTGTCATGAACGCCTCCCTCACTTTCTCCAGCCCTCCCTGGTTTGACGTGTGCAGCTAATTCCACTTAGCAGTCATCCATCTTTATCATCCAGCCGCCGAACAGTTGTCTCCGCCCAAAAAGACACGCCCCGACCAAAAATAACTCCATGAGGCAGGATCTCATCATGTTACATAAAACTAATATAATTCACAGAGGAGCTGTGACTCACACCCTGACATGCTGCTGTGAATTAAGGGTATGATGCTAATGACTAGGCAGGCGTGCATAAGTGTATTTGAGGAAAATAAATGTTATTTGCAGAAATTATTCCAAGCCACTGACATGCAGGACTCACAGGATGAGCATCAGCTGTGATATTCACTGCAATTCCTGTTACGTAAGAAGACTTGCATCCACTCACATAATTGATTTTGACCCCATGAACGGTTGTGTGCTGTTTTGTTGCACACAATCAAACACAGGATTACTCAGTGTTGCACAAGACAATATGCTCCAAAAATAAATATATCACTTCTAGATTATTGAAGAGGGAGCACATCATGGCATATTTCACATTTTGATTCATAACCCGAACTCCTTTATTTCTGTGCTTTACTCCTACCCTGTGCATTTCTTGGTGAAAATGCCACATTATTCAAAATAAAGCACCTTAATCTTCCTCGCTGTGAGTGTGTTCTAAAGGCTCATGTGGGTGGTTTGCTTTGCATCTTTGCTTACAAGCAGGTTTTCTTCCCACTGACGCAGCATGATGATACAACACTCCTCTATGAGTGGGCAATCTCAGCATATGGCATTACCGCACTCTTGGCAAGGGTTTCCAGCAACAGCCTCCAAATCCAACTGCCAACCTTGGATGTTTACCAACCACAACAAATTTAAAATGACACAGATCAGTGACAAAATAAGATAAAAGCCTTGTGAAGACAGTGCAGACAGGCAATGCTTTCTATCGTTTATAGATTAAATAGTCTTTTTTTAAAATCTGCTTTTAAAATAATTTTTCCTTGAAAGTTTTGTTTGTAGGGCCTTGACTTATAGACCCATTCACCAGTCCAGCTTTTTGCTCTTCCCAAAGTTTGACTCTGTGAATCATTTACATTACCAGGCACTGAGCTACTGAACTCTTATCCCCAAAATAATGCATAATCTAAGGAATGCTTTATTCCTTTGGGAACTGTAGGCAGTCTTTACATTTTTCCACCACTGACCCTGTATTATGCTGCTGTCATCATACTTCACAAAAATGCATCTCACACTTGCAAAACTGGCTACAGTATTTTAAGATATTGTCCTAAACATGTAGAAATGTACATTTACATGCATATGAGATTTATCTGAAGTAGACACTAGACAAACTGGGCATTTTGAGTCAATTTGTGGAACATTCTGAACCTCAACATGCACAATTTTGTTATTAAATGTATGGATATTAAACACTTCAGCCTAGAAGCATTATCCATAATTGGTATTTGTAAATTAGGTGCATAGATTTAATTAAGGATAATTATACAAAACAGTCCAAGCAGTTACTTATGGTCATCAAAAGAAATGTCCCCTATTATTTGGCTCCTGAACGGGATCACCATCATGTGCCAAACTCATTCAAAGCTGTGATAAATAAGAGCGCACTTACCGAAATACACCGTCTTGTCACATTTTGGACACTTTGAAGCCATGGTGCTTTTTTGTATGTCGGGTGGAAATGATCTGGAAACGGTTTCCGCTTTCTTCTCCTTCTGACTGTAAAACAGCAAGTGTCTGTGTCCCGCTCCACAGTGTGGGAGCATCTATTCGACACAGCAGCTCATTTGCATAGCCCCGCCTCCGCCACGATACCCGTCCTCATGCCTCCTTCATGTGCTATTGGACAAATTAGAACTCGACAATGAGCGTACATTCCAAGCAATAAAATGATGAAGAATTTGTGGAATTTGCCAACATGTGATATTTAGAACAGTATACAGTCCACATTAGTTCTAGTACTAGTTTTGTTTTTTTTTTATTCAAAGTGACTTTTTGGCCCTTTATGTATTTATGGTTCTGTGGTTTATAGATTAAATAAATTATGTATGATGATAGTATAAATGCCTGACGTCCTTTTCAGTTCTAGATGATGTAAGACTAACCAATTGTTTGATCCTTTTTTCAGTCTTATGAAAAAATAGTTTCCATTCATTTAGTCTTTAGCTGAAATGTCATTTTGCCTCTGCAGCACATTTCTATTTTATTATGTCTTAATAAGTGATAGCTTTCACATAATTTACAATCTTATATCAAGTTTCATTACTTAACCCTTCAGGAAAGTATGTGTATATATTTAGCAGCGCAGGTTTTCCTTTGTCTTTTATCTGAATATGAAGATGACTGGGTCATGATTTAGAAAACGACTCATTAATTATTTTTTAAATTTAATTTCTCCTTTTTCGCTTTTAACACAACAAAACCTCGTGGTCCATTTTTCATTTCAATATGAATCATAAGAAGGCACTCCAAGAGCTCATTTCTCTGCCAAGGCAACAAAGTTCCCAAACATAAGCAGATCTTTTTTGAAATTGTTGTTGCTGCTAAAAAAAAAAAAAAAAAAAAAAAAAAAAAAAAAAAAAAAAAAAAAAGAGCCACCATGGGCTAAATTGAAATTGCTTCATTAGAGTCAACCTTACAATTTAAAAACTTTTTCTGGATCACCTCCAAAAATTTAATCACTTCTTCTTTTTGATGTTGTCTATCTGTCCCCAAAGCTTCATTCAAATCAGTGCATAACTTTTTGAGATGTCTTGCTGAAAACCAGACAAATAGACAAATAAACACCAGTGATCACATAACCTCCTTGGCAATGGTAACATGCCCAGAGCTGAGGAGCTTTCAATTACTATTTGACTAAGAATCTTGATATACACATTTTTATGAGCAGCACTTGAAGGCAGCATTGCTTTCTCTATGGCCTGTAATAGTCAGCTCAGCTCAGCCCAGGCGGGAAAGCTTTTGGGCAGCCGGTGCAGCAGTTTGCTGGGGTACTTGCACTCCTACTTTCTTTTCCCCTTTTCCACGTCAGGAGCAGGCAGTGTGTGGTTGAACTACAATGCTCTCTTTCAGAGCATGACTCGTAGGAATTTGTCAGGAAAGGAAGATGCTGAAACGTGGCAAGGGTGGATCAGCTTTCCTAGAGAAGGCTGCTGGCTTTGTGACAAATTTGGCCTACTGAGGCAGACAGGCAGAGCTCAGAAACAAGTTTTGAATTCATCATAATCCAGCAGAATGACTAATACTTACTATATTCACTTATAACGGCTAATTGAAAGACTCAGCTCCAGTAGTATGTCTGGCGCTTTCCACTGGGCCTCCTCAGTGTGACTGAGGTCATCTCTTTCACACATTGGTACTGTCGGCTCTGTCTGCCTGCTGACACAGTGCAGGTCCTGGTCCAGGAACAGACTTTCTGTTTCCCACATCTGTGTTCCGGCTGATTAGCATCCGTCAGCATGCCTGCAACCAGTTTCTCCTTATCTCTGAGCTCAATGTTTTAAAAAGAACTAAGTCTTAAAGGTCAGATGGAAACTTATCCCCCCCCCCTTAAGGAAGCCATACTGTACACCGGACGACTTTTGGGGGTAATCTGCCTGCCTTATGGTGGCAGTTGTTCCCGAGAGGACATGACTTCATTGCCATTCAAGTCCTCGCTATGGTTGCAGGTTTGTGGCCAGTTCAGTTGCAGTGCAAATCAGAATTAACTGAAAAGAGAGGAAGTCAGATAATGCTATAACATGAGATAGAGAGAGAAAGGGGATATAGTGGACCAATGTTCCCTGAAACCCTTGGGTTAACTGAGCATTGTACGCAATAAGGATGACAAAAAGTAAAGTGTATAATTCACACTACATATAATATAAAACATTTATGTGACAAGCTTGATATTGCTGAAAGAAGAATTGCAATCAGCAAAAGTTACCTTGATAAAGTTTAAAACTTGCATTAACTCTCCAGGATTGGGATGGATGCTCCTGTTTGTTCTCTGAGGTACTGCAATTTGATGCAGCCGAGTGGGTAATACCAAGGGAGCTAAAGTGGACATATCCAGGTCACTAGTTTTACCTTTTGTGTCTGATCTGGTACAGTTTCTCCATAGTAGATGAAACAGTCATCCCCACAAGGAAAGACAGGAACAGACAACATAGGGGTGAAGGGAGAAGGACAAGGTGGTTTTAAGTGCCTACAGGCACTTTAGTACTAACATCACTTATTTTTATGGACTTCCATGGGAGCAAACAGGAGTGGAAAGAGCAATCATGATGAAAAAATATAGCCATCTTTTCTTTATCAAACATCAGAAAAAAGGCTACTTGTTCTTCCTTTTTCCAAAAGACCACAATGTACAAATGGTGACTGATAACTTCTGACAGAAAAAAATCTAACCCACAGATTTTGTTTTCCAACGTCTGCTAACAAAACCAAAGGGATTTTACCCCAGTTTCATGTAAGTCATTGTCTTAGCTGTCCAAAGAAAATCCTCGTTTTCTGAGGCAAAATAGATTCAAGGGGGCCAAATCAGGCCAGCAAGTATTCATATTTACCACCTTGTACCAGCCCCACACCCTTGGGTACCGCTGAAATTTTTAAGTTATAATCACATGGATTAAATGAATGCAGTTGATGTGGAAAAACACCAAAGAATTACCGGTAGATAACTTCAGCCAAAATATTACTTCCTTGTTTGTCAGTCCCAAAAACTTATTAATCAACTCTGATAATAAATGAAAAAGTTGAATATGTCTTTTAGAATTGTTGATTTTTTTTAAGTACAAATGACAAAACCTAAATTAGAGTAATAATGTTTCTTGCAGTTATTTTCAAACTCCTAACCCTGTTCTCAATATGTTGTTTTACACAGAGATGTGCAGAGATGTGAACCCACCAGCAGCAGAAGGATGATATGAAATCCCAAACGCAGCACACCCAGCAGGCATTGCATAACCCTTGTGGCCCAAGGCCAAACAGGTGCCAAAATTGCCTTTGGGCCCAGACCGTGTTCCAGGGTCTCTGACTTCAGTTTCTTCCTCTTTCCTTCCTGTCGCCCACCCCCACTAACACACACACACACTCACATTCCACCTCCACAGATGCAAATGCATACATAATCCACGTGAGCCATGTGACACACTACATGGCATTTGTATGGCTCTGAGGCGCCCACAGAACAACCAGCCTGAACCCAGCCTGAGACCACAGGACACTGTTCCCTTCAGCAAAGCGGGCACAAGTACGACAAAGCCAACCAGATGATTTAGGTCAAACTGTGGGGTTCAGACGCTCTATTTAAGTACACAGGCACGTCATTTAAAAGAACTCAGACTGCTGTGGAATTCCTGAAAATTTACTATGTGTATGCATGCACGTGATTTGTTGCATGAGCATGTGCATTTCTGTGAGAAAGAGAGAGGAAAAAAAGAACCTGAATTAATTATTAAAACATTCCCATTCTCTAGGGTGGCAATTATTTTCAGTCAGCCTATGTTTAGCTATGCAAGGAGACAGATGGGCTTGGGTTGGAACATACTCAGTAGACGACAAGCAGATATGCTGGATGACAGACTCAAATGTTCAGTGAGAGTTTTATGGACAGATATCTGTTCTTGTAGATAAGGCAAATGGACAAGTGCCAGTTTTATCCACCCTATTTCTCTGGGTCCCATCATGTGAAAGAGCTTGTCTCCAGAGAGGCACGTGTCCTCTTGTACAGTCATGATACAAAAAGTTGACTAAAAGCTCCGAGTGGATATTGCAAATTAGACATATAATCCATGCAAACCCACTGCTATGAAAATAAATTTGTAATGCATCGTAATTTGAACATTTTGCAATGAAAAACTTAAGAAGCTGTTTCAAGATAAATAATTTAGCATGAAATTCATCAGCTTTCTGGCTAACTGAGCGATCCTACTTGTTAAAACCCCCCCACAGTTGGACTGTGGGCAGCACCCACTTCGTCTCTGGACAAATGAAGTCTTGGCTGAGGCCTGTACAGACAAAAATGGGAGTGCTTCTGTGATTTCCTTCTTCTAAGTTCTGGAGTATTTTATACACAAGGGTTATTTTGTGGACTGTGAGGGGTTGTCAGAATGTCCAGAATGTCATTTTTTATTGATGTGGGTATATTGTTTTACTTGGCAAACATCTGTACTAGCGTCTTTAGGGAGTTTCCTCATGCACCTTCACTGCTCCCTTGTCAAATCTAAAAATACTATTTTTAACAGGACCACAGTAAGTCCGTCATTTCATTTTCTCCCCTGTGTTTGTTTATAAAGGGAACCAAAGGGGGTATGGAGTGTATGCTGAGCTGTTCTAAGGGCTGCTACAGAGGCGTGGTACCCATGGTGAATCCCAAACAAGGGACCTTGTGGAGGGAGGGTGTGGTAGAAGCAGCTGGCAGGAGTTTTAGGAGGGTTTTGATCTCTCTATCGTCACTGCTCTGTAATCCTCCCTCGCTCAGAGCGCTCTATCATTTCCAAGGGAATCTCCTTTGTTACATGGGAGTCAGACTTTATTACAGGGAATCAGAGCCACATGGTCTTTTTAATTATATAACTCTCATAAGGAGGATAATTAACAGATAAACTACTTACTGCAGGGTGATTTGAAGGTTACTGAAGCATGATACCCACATGACTAAGCTTTTTCAGCCAATATTTAAAATAAATATAACATTATCTACATAAATCTTTGATGTTTACACTATTCCTCTACAATAACACACACAAAAGCCATTCTACTTTGTTATGGTGAAAAACCAAAATCCAGCTAATCAAGGCATTTCTGTTCATGTGGCAGCATGTCATTGATTAATGAGCAATACATCTCACTCCATCTTACTCCATCTTATTCAGCAGAAGTATCAGCGGTGAATATGCTGCTGGAGCTTCATTCTTCAGCTAATCAGCAAAGTAGTTAATCAGTACTGACAACTTATTGTCAGCCATCAGTCATGTAGTTTACATGCACAGTATATGCTTGACTAAAGAAGAAAACAAGCATTGATTTTATAGGTTTCCTATTAAAGATGCTGTAAACATTGAGGGTTTTACTTCTAAAAAACTATTGCAGGAAATGGCACCTGCTGTTATGATTTTTGCCATCAAACAAGTTTTGTTGGGTTTCTAAGGATAAACTAGTTATTGTTATTTCATAAAATGCTATTCTCTATCACGTGAAGATGTTCTCACTCTTAGATTCCTGTAAAGTCAGAGGGCTTTAAAAAGATGCTTGCTCTCAAAGCCCCAGAGACACGGTGTCTTTCTATCTTTCACACACCCTCTGACAGATAGCCTGTCCAGAAACAACATCAGTCACTGTGTCATAGTCTTGCCCGCTTGGTCCTATGAGGACCAAGCTTCAATAATAAAAAATAGATCAGCATTGGAAAAATTCTCTCAACCTCAGTGTTAAACAAAGCCAGTCTGTTTCTATGACATTTCAGATGTAACTGCCCTGCACGACTTTGGTCCGAGTCAAGATCAGTTGTTTTCAGCACGTACAAAATTTTGTTCCATTTGACCTGGTGTCTTAGCCAAAGTCACATACTCAAAACCTCATGGGAGATGTAGTTGTTGAATACCAAGAAAATAACATGCTGTACCTGTTTATCTTAGATTAGGGACAAACGCAGTGTCATGTTTTCCAGCTTTTTATAAAGACTGATGAAAGAAAGTCTCTATTCTACTAGTTTCAGCCTGAAAAAAATTATCCTAGAGGCTACCATGATAAATGCATAGTCCTTTGCATCTAATTTTTCTTTCAGTGTGTCTAATGGAGACCATAAATGGTATGTATATTGTTTATTCTGACATTAAAACCTTAGTTTTTAATTGCAGGTGTATATCTTACTGTATATCTGGAGTTATAATATGTCAGCAGCACTTTTTCTTCAGTACACCATATGTGTGTGTGCGTGTATTTTTATCCAGTCTAGTAGACATAATAAAAAGTTTCACAAGTTGCTGAATCTATGCTCTTCAGGTGTCTTCACATCAACTGGTGTCTCAGCCAATAAAATGGTAGACATGAGCGAGACTGATATGCAATATCTGAATTTCTGATAACAGTTGCCATTCCAGTGATGCCTTTTTCACGAGTGTTGTGGGTGTGGTCCTTGAACCTCTGAAGATGGAGACACTTGGTGCTTCATCAGCTGTTCATCTAAAGAATGTCTGACTTTCTCCTGGTGGCTCCTGGTATTCTTGGCACATGGTTCTCTGGTGGAGAGTGGAGAGTGGCCAGATTCCACTACAAGGTAGGGCAGATTGGCTACTCTGTGATGTCTTACCGGTTACCGCATATTTCACCATCTGCATCCACTTCTCACACAGTCTGGTTATTTCCATGCTTCTCAGTCTCACAGTTCTTCAGTTTTCATTCTGTGAAGGTCACAGTATCAATAACGCACAACTGCAATATGGTTAATCCCTTTGGATTAGGGCCATGGTTTCTTGAGAGGCTTTCAAAGTGTGACTCTTTCCAAGTGTCTCCAGCCAAACCATGTCATACTGGCTCTATAGTAACAGATGACAAGCTGGAAGACTTCTTCAAAAAACACTCCAGCAGTCTGCTCTGCTTCATACAAGTGTTGCAGATTTACCTTGCTGCTCTTTCCACAGCTCACCAAGCAGTGTTAATAATCCACACACTGGGCAGAGCCATGTCATCACAGGCTTCAGACAGGATGACAGACAGCCAGACAGTACCAAAGAAACAATAATGGCACAATGAGAAAATGTGATTTATAATTGGGGTCTGTAGGCAGCATTTTTTTTTTTTTTTTTTTTTTTGTGCATTGACCTAATGGGTAATTGCTAGCAGGTTGTCTCAGAATTCATAATAAATCAATTACTGAAGTCATTCCCACTTTGGGAAAACTGCTGTGTTAATGACATTTGTTTTATTCCACTCCATGCTTGCTTTTAAGGGATCAACCGCAAACAAGAGATAAGGCTGTGTGAGTGATTCCCCCTGCTGGTGGACTGAGTTGATTGTAATTCTACTAAATTACTCGAATTGCTACTGTCATTAATCAGTTAGGCATTTGGGATATTAATTGATTCTTTATAATGGTTTTGAAGCTTAGATGTGTGTTTTACTTGGAATATAAAGTACTATGGGAAATATTAATATGTCTAACTGTGCAGCAACCATTCTGTATCAACTTCTGGTTTTATCAAAAGAAAGACAACAGCTCCTCCTGCAGTCTGATATGGAGAAATACACGCAGCATTTATCCTGCATAAGCTTCCTTATGATGTGTATAACTGTTCAGTTACTGACATTTTTAGGTGTGAAATCTGGTTGACAGATTCACTAAAGTAAAGATTCCTAATGAAAACAGTCAGTGCTGCCTCTCATCAAGCTTTTATAGCAGTTAATACTGGCTATAGTCACTAATAGAGAACGGTCATGTCATGTCAGACAATCAAAATTATACTCTAAGTGTGACTTACCACGAGATTTTTCTTTATATAGAACTATCATTTTACATGGAAGTAGACTGTCCATATGCTGATGCCTCTGCAATGGGCTTTAGAACTGAGCAGGTTTGTGTTTGGGAGTGTGGAGGTGATACGCAATGCAATGGTGCAGTACCTCACAGTATCAGCATTAGCAATGTAATAATATTTATTTTATAATCACTATGCTTTATACTGCATGAGTCAGAACTGGGAGCGCATGGCACGCAATATTACAATGAAGACTGAGGTAGGACATAATTGTCACTAACCAGGCTTACACTGGCACTGTGGGTGGTAGATTACACCCCTTTACAATGTGCTAACTTCAGTAATGTTGCATTGTCACAGATTTGTTAATAAAATAATTGGACAGATGCACTGTTATTCCAACATGAATACAAAATACACATATGCATAGTCTCATAGCAAGGCAATAGAATTCTAACAATACCCCTTTTATTGGTGCACCTCCCATAGTGTGTCTGGATCCACTCAAAATCCCCAGTGAGCGAACAAACGAGGAAGCACAGTCAAAAATATGGAATGGTTTCTGCCTGGAAACAAGCCTAATTGATTTCCTCTGTGTCTTTGTCTCTCCTGTGCATTTATTTGCTACATGGAACAGACAGAGGAGGAAAGAAAGAGGATGAGAGGCAGAGCAAGAAGGAGCAACAAGAAACAGAAAAAGAGGTGATCAAAGGTCATTCTGCAACCAAACCAATGAGAGTTTCTGCATACACTGAATGTTTCGGATAAATCCATCTCTGCAGGCTGAGATTCACCTGGGAAAACACCTGCACTGTATAGGGGTCTGCCTAAATACTTGCATGTCTGTCTTCCTGACTGCAGTAACATCTGGCAGAGGAGCAATTTGATTCAAAAGGAACATCTGCACAGCAGTAAGGAGCCAAGCAAGCAAACAATCCTAATTAATGTAGTCACAGTTCCCAAAGACAAGGCTACATTGTTGGCCACCAAGTTTCATTTAATTAAGACCATATTCTTACCATTGTAGTAGACCAAATTAAAAGAAAACTGCCTGCTGCTGTATGTTGCAATATTATTGCAAAGAACTGTAAATTAGCTGGCTAAGCACAAGAAACACACTCTAATATAGACACGATCTCTCTTACATTGTCTCACTCTTTTTCATAAAACACACTGAGACACAATACAGGATTCCTCCAATGCAGCATAGTTCCAACACAGAGGCTGCACACTTGAGCAGGAGTGTGTACTGTAAGTGCAAATGATTGGCTTAAAACAGTCATGTGACTACAGACTGTAGTCCCCTATGTTAGGCCACAGTAATTGAAGCTTCCATATGGTATAGATCAGATGTAGCCTTCACCACATGCATTCTTCCAACATCGAGGCTTAGCGCTTATATCCACACTGAAAACCCAGCTAATCAAACAACTACTTCTGCAAGAATATACAACACATTTCTGTCTCCACCTCTTTAACAGCATCCTTTGTCTTCCCTTATACAGTGTTGCAGTTATAGGAAATATAAGGAAAATGTATGCATTTCACATGCCAAAGCTGTGTTCTTAGTGAGCTCCAAGTAAATTTTGTTGATTATTAGTTGAGTTTTTGGAGGGGAAACAAGTGTGTGGTTTCAGTTAGTCTTTGCTAAAGTATAATTTCCATTTTTTTCCTATGCTTGATTATGCCCTGAGATATAAAATCCTGCTCACTTTCAATTTGCTCATATTAATGCATGTCCATATAATTTTCTGTGTAGGTTGTGATAAGCATGATTTGCAAACCTGCTAGAATCATGTATATCCCATCATATTGTCATTTGCTGTGTTGGCATGTACTCACTCTACAGCGTTGTGCAATACTTTGCTGAATGGCTATGCTGAAATAAACTGTGAGCTTAATGAAATAATGAATTAATCTGCATTGTAGGATGCAAATAATTTCCCAGCTTGATTCACCATAGGCCACATAATCAGTAGCTGTTAGAGCCATCATATGGTTGTATTTGTTAATTGAACACCTTGAATATATTTTGACAGGAAAACTAACTAACAAAATAAACTATTTAATTTGATCACTGAAGAAGTGAGCACATTAATTCATTACTATCATAGGAATTATTCTTGTAGTAAATGTTAGAGTAGTAAAAAAATATAACATCAAAACGAACATAATACCATGATGTAGCAGGGCAAAATCTTTCATTTTAAATTTAATAATACCAAAAAAGACTAAATTAGAAAACAAAATCTGCTGTAAAGTACTCAGCAAAGTTAGGCATGCACAGAAACAATTTGATGTACAATATACAACTATGTGATATGCATTATTTTTATACAGTAACACTTTTATAGTTGTTATACTGTTTTTTTTTTCTTCTACCCCACCCTATCTTGCTATATTATGCTTGTCACTACCTTGCCCTGCATTTCATTTAATTGCCATTTTTATATTTGTTGCACTCAAGTGAATGGTAAAAAGATACTGTGTTCTGCTTTTATGGTTATGAGAACAACAAATTTAACTGACCTGAAATTAATTGAATTTAGCAGACATTTTCTTGCCCAGGGCAGAGGCTTCATTATTTTATTTTATTTTTTTTTAAATGTATAATAGTTAGTGTCTTGAGGAGATATCATTGTGCTGGTGGTTAAATTTATGGGTTCAATAGCTATCTTAAAATTGGTTAATTGTTACTCACTTTGCACCCACATGGACCACTCTATGTCCTCTGGACCTCATTTTGGCACCACCATGTTAGAGGTTTTAGGATCACACAGTATTTTTATTTTTTTTTTTCCCATGCCTGTGTTTTTTGGGACAGGAATGGGGATCCAGGTAAACAGCTTTGTTTCAGTTGTGCAGGAGTTATAGGTAGTAAGCAGTTTTAGAGATTAAGGGAATAACTACAGTCATTACTGACCACAATGTTTTCCCGTTCCCAATACAACCCCAATTTGCGCGACACTTTACAAATATCGCGATAACTCGATTTTCAACTCACGACTTCCGTAGTCGTGACCATTTGGTAAGATAGTGGTCGCGCCTCTAGCTATGTTTTTTAGCATAGACAAAATAGTAATATCTCATCGAAACAAAAACAGAGAATTACCACTCTACAATTTACTATAACTACAAGTAAGTAATTGTGTACTATTAATTAATGAAGGGCAAACATAAAAATCCCATTTTGATTAGCAAATGTCATTCTCAGTGTTCAGGTGGGGTGACAGTTAAGGTAGCATTCGCTGTTAGTGGTGAATTGATTAATTAACACTTTTACTTTAATACACCTACTGCCACCAAAAGTTAACATTTCTTCCATTTCATCGAAAGAAAGTTTAAAATAAACACAAAACAGATACCCTATAGATAAATACAACTACCACTACACCTATAAGTAAGTAATTAGCTGGTGTGAATTATTGAAAACGATAACCCAGTTTTTGATGAGCGGACTCCATTAACTTATTCTCAGTCTTCAGTAATGTCAATGGTTACTGGCATATATTTAAGTTGCTAATTAACAAAATGAGTTGTAATTTGTTACATTATTTGTGCCAAATGGATGTAATGGCATTAAAAGTGATGCCGCCAAAATTAGGCCTTAGAAACGGTATACTGTCTCTTTAAGATCCCTCGGTTAGTCTCTTTCGTATTGATCAATCCACCATTTTCCAACACACAGCGGCGGCAGTGCTAACACAGCTCCGGCAGCGAGAGACAGACACCCCTCTACCTGGAGAGGAAGCCAGGGACCGGGGCAGTCATGGCAGCGAACATGTACCGGGTNCCCCTCTACCTGGAGAGGAAGCCAGGGACCGGGGCAGTCATGGCAGCGAACATGTACCGGGTTGGAGGTATGGTTGTGGGGACAACATTTTAAAACCTAGCCGTATTTATATCGCGGACTCGCCATGTTTCACCGCGGGTGTTTATTGCATTTACAGACCGTGATCTGTCTTTCCTTTCCCTCTTTTATTTCCCCAAAGCTAAAGAGCCTTGTGCTTCGCAAATGATGATGATGGTGACTGTGCGAAGAGAAGGATGGTGATGAAGAGTAGTGGATTCCAGATTCCCTCGTTTATTTTGTGTTTGTTGGAACTTGCGATTAACCTAAACAACTACTTCAATGTGATAATGCAACAAAAGTAATATGTATTATGTTTCTACATATTTAAGATAACGTCGAGAACATATTCTAAAAGTTTTGAGTGCCATTGAACTGTCACCCCCCGACTTATAATATCGATGTTAATATTACCAATTGATCGACCTGCAGAACCCCCACTTTAACTTAGTGGGGAAGAGTAAATAACGAATGCTTTTACAATATAGGTTCAGGCATTGGGCTAAAAAGTTAAGGCTACTTCTCACCTACAAAAGCTTAAATGGGAATAAAACCATATATATATATATATATAACATGCTCATTGATGTATTTTTCACATTTATTTTTTAGTGCATGCATTTCCTCTTAATTTTATAATAAAATTATAGTTTTCTTCTCCCATTTATTATACGTTTATGTTGCTCAGAGTTACATCTTGCAGATAAAAGTCACATTAAAATTATGTATACAGTTTAAATGAACTAGCGATTATTTTTAAGGGACTTTGAATTGGTCTATACAAGGGCAAAAAACTGGGGAAGACTCATACTGTACCCATGAGAAATATTTTTTACAGCATTTTTAGTTCTTGTCATCCATTTCATGACTAGTGTCACCAACCCCACACTCAACACTGTGATGTGATGGATATATTGTAGATGGATGGTGTAACTAATCAGTGAAGGACAGTTCCCTGATATAGTGTGAGCTGGTCAGCCTGCTCTTTAATCAAGCAGATATTTTCTCTCACATTTTGGGCATGATAGTAGTCTGTTCTTCTTTGTAATGGTTGGGTTGCTAATTGCATGGGCCTGATTCACTGTGTATATGAGAGAGAGAGAGAGATTACATCTTGAAGAGAAATCTATGCAATAACTGACCATGTCTACAGGCCTTGCGAAGTCAGAATACTACAGTATATAACTCTTGCCTTGATAACTACATCAAAAATAGCTGGTCATGAACCATGAAGTTTTCTTACCTAGTCTTTATAGTGAGAAAGAATAATGTCTTCACTAGCCAAATATTGGTGAAATTGGTGGAAGTTTAACCACTTTTAACAACAGACAGAGAGAGGTACCAGCTATACCAGCTGTATCTTGTTTGTCTTGAGAAGTCATATTTAATTTGACATGAAGATGAGTGATGACCTTTGAGATTTACCTGCATTTGTGATGGTTTCATGTCTGCCGTGGCTTACAGCTTGGTCATAAGAAAGGCATTCCAGCTGCAGCATTCTGCAGATAGAAACTAAATTGCATGAATTAAAATGAATTTATTTGGATGAATATGTTAAGTTGTACTCATACATGCATTACTACTTCATGATAATGTGCAAGTTATTGGTCATATGTGGTAGGCTTGAATTGATGCTTTACAAATAGACCTAAATTATCTAAAACAAAGAAGTAAAATAAGCATATTACTGATTAAACATTTAATTAAATTCTTTTGCCCTGGACTAAGGTTTAGGTTAAAAATAATCATGATTTAAGATCAAAAAAATGTTAAGTACTGAAACTTTTCTCAGTTCATTTCATCCTGATATTAGAACAAAAGCAAAACCCTTCTGAAGATGGCTGACACTTTGCAAGACAATGCTGGATCATCTTGGAAAAGCAATGACTTCCCTTGTGAATAAACCATGGACAAAAGCCGAGTCAGTAGGCCTTGATGTCTTTGTTTTTGCCATGCAGGCTGCAAGCCACTTTTCCGGCGCCTGCAGAGCTTGTTCCCAGTACTTTCTCCCATAAGCAGGAAAGTGTTGGTAGCTTAGTATATACCATAAGTCTGATCACCTTGCTGCTAGAAATGAAACTTAGCTCAGAGTTTTCAGTGTTAAAAACCTGAGCCTTCAAACTAGAGTTTGCATCTTGTTCTAAGGGGAGGGATACAGAGAGTGCACAGTTGAAACAATCACCAATACCTACTGTAAACTTGTCAGTCTCTTAGTAATAATTATTATAAACATCATGTTTAATGCTTAAAAGACAGCACTTGACAGCATGTGTGATAGCTCATGATACAAATCCTGCTAAATGTGTTGCTTTGTCATTGCCCACGTTTCATTTGGCTGGTGACTGGTGTGAATTTCTCACACTCGGTCAGTTATGATTCAGAGCCTGATTAAAGTATCTGTTGTGTTTACTAACTTACAAACTGACAAAGTTTGACATTGCCCACACTTCATTTGGCCGGTGACTGGTTTGGATTTCCCAGGCTGGCAGTTACCTCTCTCATAGGTCTAGTGTGTGTACTCAGTCAGTGAAGATCCAAGCCTTGCTTGTTTCCATCCTGCCAAGTTTAGGAAGGTCAGTTGGACAGATACACGACAGCTAATAAATTACTTCAACAAAGTCTCTCAATTATCACATTTCCAAAGAGAATAAACAGCAGATATGGCCATCACAGTTCTTTTTTTCGCTGTAGTTTTTTAGCTGTATGGCTGTAATTATTTGGAATTTGAGATCTGGTGATGATAAACTAACCTAAAATGTCATTTAGAGAAAGAATTTTAGTATAAAACAGTCTGATGACAAATCATGTTTGATTGAGAACAGACTGCAGTAGCTTCTGCCACACAAATGTGGACATCATTCCATCACTCCCAGATGCATATTCATTTGCTACTACAATTTCAAAGTCCCTCTCTCTTAAAGATCTGAAAACAGGACTTTGACAGTTTTAGAAGTAGGAATATTTTACATTTTACATTTTTTTGTTGAATGTGAAATACTTTTTTTTGAGTCAGGAGAGAGGTCCAGTCAAAGACATTTATCTGTTGCTTGAAATTATATGTTTACCTCTTTTGTCAGCCGGGAATCATAGAAGAACGAATAGGCCACAAAGGGCCTAGATATAAATGCAGATGAAAATCCCAAGCAGAGCATGCCCATGAAAGTGAGTGATATCAAAGTGTGACAAAGATGTGTGAGATTGATTCAGAAGATTGAATTACCTGCATTGCCATAGAAACCTCCATCCATGCAATGAGATGGAGCCATAATTTGCACCATGGTTCTTGCACTCTGTGATAGACACACCTGTGTGTGTGTGTGACTGAGTGAATGGGTGAGCATTTGTAGGGGGTGGGTTGGTATGTGTGAATATGTACTCATGGACCAGTGTGGGCGGTTTTTCACTTTCCTGCCTCTTCCTCTCCTTCCTTTCCTCCTGTCAGGCCCATTCCATCACTATAACATACAGGATATCCACCAAGGCCACTTAGCTACTTACTCTGGCTAGGTATTGAACCTCAGTACTTTTTGATCACCAGCTAAAATTTATGTGAGCACCAATGATTAAAAACTGTCAGGTAGGCAGTGGCTTCAATCCTTTGGTCTTGTTTACTTGTTTTTTTTGTAAGATATTATCTAATTTAAAGGAAAAGATCTTGTGTAGCTGTGTGATGATACTTTTGAGGGGTTTGTTTTATAAAACTTGTTGAATAAAACTAGTGCAGTGTCCGTTCAAAGTGTGCCTGTTCGGACTGGGCCGGACTTTACGGTGTGCACTGCAGACTGCCATCATTTTGTTCTGCACGTTCTTGTGAGGTAGCTTTGTGTGCTATATGGGGTCAGGTTGAAACAGTGGCATTGCCATGCCTGGAGTGTGTCCTGCCACTTTGCTCAGATCGTATCCTGCTGCACGGACTACTTTTTACCAGCACAGCTCAATTCAAGAACCGCTTATCCAAACAACTTCACATGCAACACTTCATTTCTTTGGGTCCTGAGCAATGAACCTGCCGAATTTTGACTTCATACAGCGCCGGGTTCTAGAGATATTGGTCCCAGAGACAGACAGAGAAACTGTCTTTATAGATAGATGTATGTATGTATACTCAGCAAAGTAATACAAAAAGTGTTATTTAAGTGTCACTACTGAAACTTGGATTTGGTATTGACCAATGATATCTAGCCCTTGTACTTACTGGGTGGGTCTGACTCCACTACTAAGTACTGAGTGCATGTCATTTAGCCTTGCTAGCATGCTGCAGAGTGCATAGGGGCAAGAGCAGGAAAAACCTCTTCATAGAGTCCTGGCAGCAGGAATTACGTTGACTCCCTGTCACGTAATGATCAAACATTGGTAGATCGTGTTGCAGATGCTATGCTAAGTTCTATGTTTAATAGGACACCGATGATTTCTTGATCTGAATCTAAAATATGGAATAAAATAAAATGGAATAAATTATCAAGAAATCATTGGTGTCAGTGTGCTGTCCTACTTATGGTCATTTGTGTTTTTGGAGGATTCCACACCCAGCTTTGGAGTTGAGTGCATTGTTTCACTCATAAGTTCTATGTTTAACTAAAATGTAGACAAATAACAACCAGGACCATATATTTAACATATTAACCACTGTCTTTTAGGCTGTTTATAATCATCATACAAGCCAACCTTTAAGTTCATCTGTGCCAGTCCTGTCAAAGTAATAGTAGTAACAATAATATTTCTATTTTGACCAACTCATGTCAAGCCATGCAAGCCATGCTTTATCAGTCTTCATACTATACTTTTGATCCATGATTTAATACTTTAATTTCTTGTCATGCTTGCCGTAATTCAGGTAAGCACAAGTGGCTTGTGCCATTGTGTGTGCCGAATAGAAATGATATGGAAACTAAGCTTTTCCAGTCGGGTTTTGGAATGCACCCTCTTGTTAGGATATTAATTCTCACCATTTTGTGGTCTGGTGACAGCTGAAACTCTCCGTAATGCAAAAGCCAACACAGATAAAATCGCAATTGACTAAACAGTGTTTAAAAAAGGATTTATTTCACTGATGAAATGTAAATATGTATATTGGATTGGAATCCAATACAAGATGAATGAATGTGTACCCTGCCAATGAGTTTTTTTTTTTTTTGTCTTGTCTTTTATCTGCTTTCCCTGCATCTCAATCTGTATCAATAGGCCTGTCAACTGTCCAACTGTCTCACCCACTTACATCTCTGCCAGCCTGTCTGATACTCTACTATTTTATCTTTCCCCATGTCTTTTTGTCTGATTCTCTCTCTCGCCTCATCAGTGTGCTCATGTTTTTCCATGTTTTTTCATGTTTTTCTCATCATTGCATCTGTCTCTGACTTTGTGTCTCACTATCTGTCTGTCTCTCTGTGGCCTGGTTTGAATCAGCCCAGCAGACTCTCTCTTTTGGGGCTCGGTAACATGGCTTGATTGGCTCACACAAAATTCGACTGCACTATGACATCACAGGCACCGGAGCTTGCCGATTGGCTCACACTAGCAGCGGGGGATGCAAGGGGGGTACATGCGGGCTGAGGTGGCGGGAGGGCTGATGGGAATGGAGAGACTGAGTGACGCTGCTCCATGCCTACGGGCCCTTTCTCTCTCTTTCTCTCTCTCTCGGTCTCATTTTGAGTCTCTCTCCAGCTTTCTTTGTAACCGGCTTCAGCTTCTCACATGGTGGAAACACTCTTGCTAGTTACTCATTCGTTTTTGTGGATACTTGCCTTTTCTTTCTGGGTGGAACTCAAAATTATCCATTCCTGGTACCATGAGAGCCAGGAAAATGGAAGCAAACAAGCAGTGCCAGTATCCCATCTTCACAGGAAACTCTATAAATGTGATGGGATGCATGTTGTTATGAGACCCATCCCTGTTTTTAAGTGTTAAACAGCTTTTTAATTTTGGTCCTCGTAACGCTGATAGTCATATTTACCTTACAGAGAATGTTCTCTCTGTAGGAAGTCTGCTCAGGCCTGGATTTATTTACAGTCCATACACTCACACATATACCAGTAGAGCTTCTTTCACTGCCACTAGGGATTAAGTTCTTTGCTCAAGGGCAGCCTGACCATGGCTCTTCTCTTGTGGTAGAGTGTCACTCGCTTTCCCAATTTGGATTTTTACACCAAGTTTGATATGAACTAGTTATCAGATTCTCGAACCTCTAAACTCTAGGCTGTTGCTACCCCTGCATGGTTGAAGATGTGCAAGTCAGATATCTTGTCTTCATTTTCTGTGTCAGTACCGCTCAATTTCAGGCCAGCCCTATTTGATATTCAGCAGTGGGACAAAGATGTCACAGTGGCAGTGGAGTCTAGTAACAAGCTGTTACAGGGTAAAGTGTAGACAGGCACAGTGTGATGATCTCTCCCCTTCTCGTTTTCTAGCAATGTGGGTTGCAAATATGTGTCTGTGGTTGCCAGATGTAGCTGTCATAGAAATTACTCTCTGCATGCTTTCTGAGATACTGCTGCACCTTTGGTGAACCTGCAAGAGGAAGTGACAAGTCCTGACCCAGACATCTTTATTCACAGGATCAATTAGTGATGTTCAGTGCCTTATTAGGCATTGTTTTTAATTATTTCAACTTTATGCTGTCTCAGTGTTTGCTTATTGTCAACATTTGGTACATCTTCCAGATATTTATTTTATTTGCAGTTTCTTTTGCAAAGCTCTAGATACAGATTATGAGCCTGTTCTGTTCAGTTGTGTATATATAGTTGGAGAGAGCAATACTGCAAGTGAACAGTGAAGTAAGGGCTAAAGAGCACAATGATTTGAGAGTTTTGTAGTTATGAGAAAGGAAAAAACAGAGAAACAACAAAATATGGTCAAAATGCAGGATACAATACAAGTTGCGTTGAAATGTTTTTGGTAATTTTTCTTTAAACCTTCACAGTGATAATAATAAGGTAGATTCAGATATGAAGCAGTGTTTGCTAGCTTGTTGAGCACATATCTAAACCTGTTTGTGCAAAGCATTGAATATAGAAAAAAGTAATAGTGTGTGTGTTTGTGTGTGATGAGCAGTTCTGCTTGTTGATGGTTTTTTGGAGATCTCTGGCCTACTCAGCCAAGAAGACAGAGGCCTGAAGCAGAGTGGGGGATGGGAGGAGGGAGGTTTGGGGTGATGGGAGGATAGCTCCAGCTCCAGGCAGTTTACCAAGTGTGGGGTTTAATCTGATAGCACTCAGTCAAGACACATGCAGGGCTAAGACCAGGCACCCTACCAAGACTGAGGCCTATGGGGGTATCCTGATGAGAGCTAAGACTCCTCTGGGCCTGGAACAGTGCCAGGAGTCATACATGCATGCATGCATGCACACACACACATAATAAATGTCGTAGACACGTGCAAGCTTTTACACACACACACACACACATACACGCAGTGGCACATGCACTTAGACACACACATGCAAACAGATGAGGGAGGGGGAAAGTTGGAGTGAAAGGAGAAATAAGACAAAGAAAGCACGAGGGCTGAGGAAATACAAGGTAACGGTGCAAATGAAAGGTTGGGAGAGCCAAAGTTAACGTATGTGCATATCTGTGCTTCAACATCTCATTCCGTCATTCACTATGTATGAAATTAGCCTAATCGAATTAAACCAGCATTCTTGTGGATGTCTGCGTTGTACTTTTCCTGTTGACTAATTATGTTGTCATATATTGTTCCAACTGGAAATCACCCTGAATGGTTGGATGGCCTTGCAGCACTGACTGACATTCTGTTTTTCTTTTCTGTTTTCCATTTCTCTCTCTCTCTCTCTCTCTCTCTCTCTCTCTCCCTCTCTCTCTCTTTCTTTCCTTTGTCCTTCTTGCTCGTCCTCTGCAGATTATGTTTATTTTGAGAATTCATCCAGCAACCCACTGCTGATCAGGAGGATAGAGGAGTTGAACAAGGTGAGTGTGCCTGAGGTTTGATTTGTATCCTCAATTGCAACATCAGTTGAACATCTTCACAGCAGTCGACATATTTTAACTCAGCAACCCTACACTGACTAAGGGGATTAGACATTGCGCTATATTGTTATGGAAAATAATAATTTGGTTATCATATGAAGGATTTGTATTGTCAAATATCATGATGATGTTGCTCTGTTAGTGACTGATGAATCGCTACCTGCCGTCTTGCACATTACTCATAAAAGGAAGAGAAAAGGAGATCTTTCTCTGTGGATTAGTAACAGGTGCCCACAGCTTGTCCTCTGTCCCACAGTGGGGCTGGATAATATGGAGTGTGTTGAATGTGATTGACACAGAGCTCAGAGTGAGCCTTTTACTCTGCCTGTCACTGTCACTCCTCTGCTCCTCAGAAATCTTAGGGTCCCTTAACCATATGGTTGGAGATACAGGTCTTTGAAAGTATGGAAGGGGATAGAGAAAGAAGTGACTACAAATTCAAAGTTAGGTGTCTAGTTTAAACATGGATCCACAGCTTCCACCCTCTAAAAAGGGTGGAACCTGTGGATCCATTCTTCTTCTTCTTTTCCCTATCTATGCTTATTTAGGTAAATCTGAAATTAAAATGTCAAGGGGAATCATATGACTGATTTTTTTTGTTTTACCTCTTCAGATGAACAGTGGCTGCATCTACATTTACCTGAAAATGTCAATGTGTCATGCAGTAGCAGAGCATGTGGCGCTTTGCAAAATCCAAAAACTAGAAACACCTCACCACATCAATAGCTTGAAATTTTATTATTATTATAACCTTTTGTGATTTTCATTTGTTGGGGGGTGGGGGGGTTCGGTTTGCTCTCGCATACAGTCACAAAAATAGCTTTATTACTGCTGTCTTGAATACTGGATTTTAATTTGATAACAGCAAGAAGAATGTCTACTGTGATTCAGTAACTCCACATCTCCCTCTCACATCCTGTCTCTCTGCTATCTGTTAGGGATTGAAATTGTGAGATTCCAATATTTTAAGGATGCTTGGGCTACATTGCGATTCAGATGTGATTGTTAATGATGTATAACAGTTTATCAATGTTAAAATTTATGCCATAGTGCAGTGTTTATTATCCCATTAAAGGGAGTAAAAACCACAAATCAATTTCTAAATGAGCCCTTATTACTTTGTAGATTTTCAGTCATTTTTCCCCAGGGTAATAATTGTCCTTTTTGAGGTAAAATTGATCCGATAGAATATTGTTGTCCTGCCTGTCTTTTATTTTTTCTTTAACATCAACACAATGTTTTATCAGCATATTGGTATATTATTATTGGTATTATTGGGGGATTTCTTGGAACTGTTTTGATGTCTGCCATCAGCACACATAAAATAGTTCTTACGCTAATAACATCTTAATAATTACATATAATTTGCCTGGGCAGAAAATGTACCTGCTTCTCTCTTTGCCACCTCTGCAACACTTTTTCATTGTGATTTTCTCTCGTCTATCACTGTGTGTTAACCCAAAATTAAGAACTAGCCTTATCCATGAGTTTTCATCTGTGTGTCTGTGTATATGTGCATGTTTGGCATGCTTTGTGTGCGGCACCACTTGTTGCCGTGGTAACCGATTGTCTCTGATTCACAGACAGCCAATGGAAACGTGGAGGCTAAAGTGGTGTGTTTTTACCGGCGCAGGGACATCTCCAGCACACTCATCACCCTGGCAGACAAACATGCAAGTGAGTGACTGACCAAAACTAAGCCAGCAAACACCAAGCGTCACATACTCCCAACACATCATCCAGTATTTAAAACAGGCCTGTGGAGTGCTCTTTTGGACACTCTTCAGTTATTTTCTATTGCAAAGTTCTCGTGCTGTGACATCTAATCGAACGAGATGTAGGAATGGAGAATATAACTTGATTTGTTGGGTGAATTGATTGCAAACCTTGTGTGAACACCAGGTTTTTAATCACTGGATGATACAAAATGAATTGAACTGACAGTTGCTCTGGTTGGAGAAATGGTCCAGACTTCTGCCACTCCTTTGTTAGGCCTGGTTGCACACAGCTTCAACTCTGCTGGGTATATCAATATGATACTGTGTGTGTGTGTGTGTGTGTGAGAGAGATTCACTGTGACTCCTCTAATTTTCACAAAATCTTATGTGTGCATCTCTAGGTCTAAAATCATCAGTTATGACAAATTGTTTCATGTCTGCTTATGTGTGGCAGATATGAATTAATTTCAGTCCACTTGAAGAAAATGTAGGAGAGACTAAATTACTTAAGGTGGCATGTTTGCAATGGAAAGGCTATGACCATTGACCTTATTGGATATTAATATTTACATGAGATAATCATTTTGAACTTGAGTGCTAGCATAATTGAAATAATAATAACTGCTATACTACAAAAGGCTCATTCATCCACTGATATGATCTAATGCACTATATAATGTATTAGTTTCTGTGACTTTCTGCTTTGTGTGATGGCGGTAGAGTGGAGATGCACAAGAAAAATCTCATTTACAAGCTGGTCTACATAGATGGCTGCTCTGTACAAGCACGTCAATATGGGCACCAAGTGTAACGGCATCTGGTCTAATATGGCCTCTATGGGTTTGTCTCTGGCTGCTATGGTGCAGCAATAGAAATGACAACAGTGCTTACAGATGCAGGTTATGGTTTTGGTTTGTTTACGTAAGCTTAAATGGCACTTAGTCCTGAATAGACTACCTGTTAGGTGCCCAGCACTACTTGGCTCATACTTGTGCATGTGTTTGCAGGAAGTAAGGCCATTGTGACTTGGAATTTACATTAATTTCACCTAGGGCTGGGCCATATGGCCTAAAAATAAAATCTCGATTTTTTTTTTTTTTTTCTCACACTGATGAATGATTCTCAATTTTAATCTCGATTTATCTTGTTTTTCTCTAAACCAAAAAACAAAACAAAACATAATTCAAATAAGTATTTTCTTTATTAAAACAATAAAAAAAAACAAATAATGATACTTTTAAATAAAGTTGTAGGGCTTTCTAAACAAAACTTTTAAACTAAAAGTTTAAAAGTTTTACAGCAATTTACAGGTTGTTTGTGAGGAATGAGCCTGTCTGCTGCCTCTGGCTTGAGGCTCTGGAATGTTACAATATTCCCACCTGTACTGAAGACCCTCTGATCATACGCCATGACACTGGAAAATGTTGCAGCTAACATCATTTGCTTTTTCGCTGGTGCTTTGACTGCAGCATCTGCATCTCACAGCGCTGCATTGCTGCCACTCAACTGCGTGTTTCTGTCTCAGCTACCTACTTTTAGTAGCTGCAGCTCCTAAAAACTTTACAGACCATGGTGGTTTGCTCGACGCCGTGAAGTGCAAAACTGAACTACTTCCAAATGACTGATGTGATGAAGTGATGTTACCTTTTTTAGAAATGAGCTTATCTTCAGTTGAAGTGTTTGTTTGTTGGCACCTTGCTAGCATGTCTGACCTGCTGAAAGTTTTGTGGTCATGGCATCAACAAACATGATGGACGTTTGATTGATAAGGTTGATAACTGCGTCCACTGGAGGCAGAGCCGAGTGGACCCTCTCAGACTCACGTAAAGTATAAACAAAGCTTGTAGGTTTAACGAGCGCAAAACAGGAATGGGCTTGATTGACGGAGAGCTAATAATAGTTAGATATTAGTTAAAAAAATAAAATAAAATCTTGATTTTGCGATTCAGCCATTTTACACATGGTGCCAAGTGTAAACTCAAATTAATCAAATAAATTGATTTATCGCCCAGCCCTAATTTCCCACAGACTTAAAAACAAAGAGGTGACTTAGGCTAATGAAACCAAATTCCATGCCAAAAAAGCAATTTATTTAGTTCACTGGACCATTTCAGCGGACCAGACGTACCAGTGGTGTTGTCATATGAACAGTGGAAACACAGCTGTTCTGAGTATGACTTTGACTGGGTGTGGTGGTCTAAATGTTGATTCTCGGAGTGTGAAAGAGTGTGTATATCTATATGCGTACATGCATGCATGTGTGTCTGGCTGCGTGGTGTGAGAGAGCTACTGCCTGTTTGAATTGTCGCATATGTGTTTGTTTGAGCTCGTGCTTACTTGTGTGTGTGATGTGTGATGTGATGTGTTAACCACAGAGTCCGCAGAGGTGGCCTGGGGGTGTGTCCATGGCAGAAGGGAATTGTTTTTTCTGTTGGACCACACAGCATCAGTTTAGAGTCTGTGTCCCTTTAAGAAAGTCTCTGATTAGTTTTGGGCAGCACAGCACACAGTTTGTGTGTTCATTGCCATCATGTTTGTGCAGATTGTGTATGAGCTGTTAAGATGGTTGTGTCTTAACATAACTAAAATTTCACTTACAATCAAGGTTACTTAACTAGAACAAATTAACAGATGAAGATGCCACAAAATCTGCGCACCAGCACAGATAGATGGAGTAGGCTTTCATTCTCAGAGTGGAGAAATGTTTGTATAGCCTGCTCCTATATGGGCCTCCAAGTTCTAGCTGCGCTCTGCCAGCTGCAGTTTGGTAAGGGGCTCCCAGACATTTCCAATATGTGAAAAATGCATGGCAGGAATGGCTGCGCACCGCATGGGTGTGGGCTGTATCCTGTCTGCGATGCTGTAGCTGCCTTTCTGTCAGTGTATGTTTGTGTATGTGTGCTTGTCTGTTCTATGCATGATAGACTTCAGGTTTGAGCTCTGGGCCCTCTACCAGGAATTGCTGGACGGGCACATTTAATTGAGTTTCGTTGTGAATGGATGGAGAATTGTAGTTGAGAATATGTCTGAGCGCACATGTGTTTTGTGTGTATGTTGTGAGTCACTGATCAAATATTTTGCTTGCCAAAATTCTGAGCAGCACTCCCTCAATGGGACCTCCAACTGCATCATTATGTCCTCCCCCGTGATCACAGCAGCCTCCTGAGTGGTCAGTTTCTGTGGCGGACTTGGCGTTTCACCCCTCTGGCTCCTCCCTCCAAATTTTTGAATTTGCTGTGACTCAGAGCTTTTTCTATTTTTGAGATGTAGCTCCTAGCTCTCATTGAAAAAATAAAAGAAAACAATGTTGCCAGTGATCCACAAAAGTGAAACCAATTCCTCTGAAGTCTTTGCTACATTAAAACAAGCCACTGTGGGCTAAGTACAGTACACTATGTTAGGCACTGGTTTCTTAAGTAATTGTTGGGGCTCCAAAGTGAGTCAGATTTAATTCTTTTGGGTCTTTTTCTGGACAGTTCTATCCAAAGCGCTTTGGAATTGTATATGTGAGAATATGAGTTTTTACATGGAAACAAATCCCTCAATTTGGCAGTGTCAGTGCCATGTTATTCTACTGTTACTCAGCTATTCTCTGTTGGACAAGAGTCATGGCATGTTGTAAAGGGACTACGTCTTATTGAGAGGATAAGTTTCTCATTTGCGTCTCAGGCTACAGAACCTTAAGAGCTGCAGCTTTGCTAGCTGTAATTCTTCCCCTGTGAAAACATTGTTAGCATATTAACCTTGTTTATTTTGATGTCAGCACAAGTTTAGTTCATCGTGCTTTGTCAAAAATGAATGGAGAAAACCACTTTTCAAAAATGCCTATGTTTTATTTCCTATTAAGACAAGTTACATATGTTGTTTGCATGGTGTGCAGCATTAAACCTTTTTGGAACTTGTTAACCTTTCTTCTGATAAACAACGCTGTCGTTGTTTTTGAAGACTGGCCAGGTTTCATAACCCCTTCACATATAGTATGTGATTCTGATAATCCATCTGAGTGGAGGAAAGGTCATTCCCTGAGAGACACTAAGCAGCTAATTGTATATGATTGGTTTATACCTCCACACTAACGTGAACCTCATAATCCTAAACAATGTAATTATGTAATACAGAAATACGCCATGACACAGCATTTTTTTGGTCACCTTATAAATTCCACTTTACCTACTGCTGAACTGTTGTTGCACTGATTATTTTAGACTTACGGTACACGATAGAGTTATATCTCTACGGATAACATATTCTCAACTTCAACAACTGAATGCCTAAACAACACAACACAATTCTGCTGTTTCAACTCCAAGACCCTAAAACCCAGTTTCAGTGAATGTAAACTAAACTAGATGTCCCAAACACAATACAACACAATGCTAAAAATGCATTACAGCACTGAATTGTTGTGTTGCATTGTTTATCTATGAACTGTGTTGCTCTTGTTCTTACTTACGTTTGGAATGTGATGTGAAAGACAAAAATGAAATGTTCACTTGTCTAAGGTTCTGTCATTAAGATTAAAATATTGTTTTGCACCTACCCTTAATTTGGAAAACATCATCTATTCCTAATGTACACATCTTGTTGATTTTTCACAATCACCTCATTTAATATTAGGAGTTAGAGTAGTGACAAAATCATATATAACTATATGAATCAATACTGAAATATTGATAATATCACAGTCTTTTTGGTATGAGTATCGACACTTTATAATTTAATTTAATAAATGGATGTGTGATTTGATCTTTGAGGGAAAAATACTGTTATTAGTAGCAGTGGATATTATGACTGAACAGGTTGAGCTATTCGTAGATTTTGTTCAGGATGCAGAATGCAGAAATTATCATTACGATCACCAAAATCCCAGTCTCGTATCACAAAATGTATATTACATTGATATATTTTCAGGCTTTAGTAGGAATAGTTTGACTGAACCTTGCTACTTTTCTTATGACCAGTGACTTTGAGGAGGAGTATGGATCCCCTTGATCTTTCTCCTTCTGTGTCCTGTTGTGTCACTACCACGTGAGCACATACTGTATCACAGAGGTGAAGTCACTGTGTTAAAGTAATAACGGTGCACTGTGCTCTCCTCACCTCCTCTTTTCACCCTCAGGCCTTCTCTTTCCTCTCCTTTCCCTCCCTTCACCGTCTCTCTGCCCGGTAAGGCGAGTCATTCATCAATAATTGATAATTGGCTGGGACAGGTGAGATGGAGAGGCAATTTGTAGAGAGTATGGTGCGGGTGCGCTGCCAGGAGATTGGAGAGGAGAGGAGAGGAGAAGAGAAGAGAAGGACTGAGGTAGAGGAGCTGAGTCGCTGCTCAAGGACACACAGCCAGGGCCCAGTGGGCAGGGCCAACTTGCCAAATTGCCACTGACCCTGCCATGTGAGGGCATATGGATAAATACAGTATATGTGTATTTAAGTGCAGCAAAATTACACCTTTTTCTTTGTTGTAGGCTGAACACTCTCTCTGCACTGCAAGCATGACATCACTCATTAGCAATCCTTTTCTCTGCTTGCTGTAATTGGGACTTATCTTGAATGTAAAAAACAAAAAAAAAGAAAGTCAAGCACTTCTTATTGTATGCAAGAGGAAAAGCTCTTCCTCTTATATGCTAATTGTGGGGCAACATTTCTATTGTCCGAGGACTGCAGTGCTGACCGTTGCCGATTACCGATTACTCTTGGTAATCTATGAACTAAACCTTTGAAACTTAAATCATACAATTTGTGTCCCATACATTTCCCCATCAGGACTTTTTTTTTTTTTTTTTTTAAAATGCAAACCTAAATGCCTTAAGCCCATTCATTCAAAAATCACTGATCACTTGTACCTGGGAAATCTTTTATGTGGCTCTTGGTTTTCCAAAACAAACATAAACAGCCTTTAGTTGTTACCTTGGAAACCCTTTTCGCTAGGGTTTTGTTCCTAAAAGATTTCTTGAGCTAATCTTTCTCCTCTATAAGTTGGAGTTGCCATCATTTTGTTTTCTTGCTGTATTGGAGGCTGTAATGAATTCTGTTATTCTTGCGATATTCAAGGCTCATCTTTTGACAAAAAAATGCTGAAAAATAGACATGTCCAGATTTAGACCAAACTTTAATGAGCAGTTCATCTTACTCAACAGCTTGTGTATGTCATCAGCATGCAGCTCTAGACAGCATAAGCCTCCCAGCATCACCGGTAATTAATACGCTACTTGAACAATTTGAATTTGTTTCAGACTTGCAGTGTCATAGATTCTGATGCAAATGCATTGCCTGATTGTGTAAGGTGGTTGTAAGATTATTTTCCACATGACGGCGACATTAAAACATCTCCTCATGAGTCACTGCATTTATCTCCACAATGTTTGAATATGTAATTAATAAACTCCCTCTAGTGAGTCTGGCGAGGCAACTTTTATTATATAGTTTTCCTCTTTTTTGTATATATTGACATGCAGTTTGTTGTATTTATATGGGAGAAGATGGAGTCAGGTCTATGCTGTGTGTGCATGTGCGTGCGCTCTCACTGGGCACCGATAGTGTGTCTTGTGGGTGCTGAGTGCTTGGAAGAGTGAGCGAGTGAAAGAGTACTTATTGATTTTGGCCACACATCTCTTCTCCCTGAAAATCCCTTGATTGCTTTTGTTCTGCTGTCCGTCTCCCTCTCTCTGTCTCGCTTCCTCTAATGAAACTTCAAATGAATTGGAGCACGTACTGACTGGTCTCTTTCTCCATTTCACTTTTGTGCTCTCTGTTCTCCTTTCTCTCTATACCTCTCTCTCCCTCTCCCTCTTTCTCACTCACTGGGTCTTTCTCTGCATGTCTCTGTCTCTCTGTCTTTCGCCAGCTCTCCCTGCTGATTTCTCTATTGCTCATCTTCTTCCTTCATTTCTTGCTGTCTTTGTGCCTGTCTCTATTTTGTGCCCTTGCTTTTTATCATTTTTTGTCACACTTGCACTCTTTGTGCTTTTGTTGTCGGTTTAGTCTGGCTCTTTACCTATTTTTCTGTTTGTCTTGCTTCTTCTTCATCTTCTGTCCCTCTCACCAACGTTTTATCCTGCTCTCTTCACCCGTAGATGAAGAGAATGTTGCTTACCAGAAGCAGCTAAAATCTGTTCTTATACAATGACTCAGACACATGACTTACTTAAATGGACTGATAACTCGCCAGCAGTTCCACAGTCCGTTCATCCTTGGACCATTCTCAAAGATTGTTTTTCACCCAGTGTTCACTGCCTTCGATTCTTAGTCTCTCTAGAGTATGTGTGTGTGTCTGTGGTGTGTCTGAGTTATCGAAGATATCAGGAGCTGTCAAGGTGGTGCAATACTCTCTCCAACCTCTGAGATACTCCTTTTGAAAAATGAGCGCTAAATGCTTGACCTCAACCCATACTGCACCTAGACTTAAGACCCTTTTACACTGAACGTGATTTTAAGCGTGAATAAATCATGTGTCAGTTTACAACTACATCAGTTAATGAGAATATGCACATGCAAGGTGAAATTTTGCACCACGAAAATGCAGCATTTATTTTATTTGCTCCGAGGTCTATTTTTTTTTTTTCCCCTTTTACCTGCGGCNAAAATGCAGCATTTATTTTATTTGCTCCGAGGTCTATTTTTTTTTTTTCCCCTTTTACCTGCGGCAAGAGAGGATCACCAATCAAAACCATCATCATACGCCACGTTTTATGTTGACTTGGTGTAAATCAGACCACAGTTTTATTATAGACTCAGCCTGTGCTTAATGACATACGGCGTGCGTAAGGGCCTGGTTCATCCACTGCTCACAGTTTGTATGTCTACGGAGTGCACATAAAGGCTGAAAAAGTGATTGCTCAGCTTGTGCGCCTTTACACATGGGCTGTGTACCTATAATAAAACTGCGCTCAGATATTAATGTGACCTGAGACACACCACCATACAGTGGTGTGTCTCTACTGGATCGATTGGTTTCCTGAAATTTGTCCTCTGCCTCCTCAGATGTGGAGCTAGCATCTCCAGGACATATTGAAATTGGCCCACCAACATCCTGAAATCTTGTCTGAAGCATCATGGTAAAGTTTCAACTCCTGTATCAGATAGTGACACTCCCCGTGTTCTTTCCTTCATTCGAGAATTGGATTAATCCACAAATGTTTTCTCTTCTTTTTTTGTCAAAAGGATCAGCACCAAATCATCATCACTGGATGATGTTGAATCCATCTTGATGTCCTGTCACATCATGAAACTTTCTTGACAAGCAGTCATAAATTCACGATGCAACAGGTGTAAATAGTTTTGACGCCACAGTTTCGTGCACAAATATTCACATTTTCTTGCCGCTTATTTGCGTTGCACCTGGTGTAAAAAGGCCTTAATCCTAAATGTAAGACTAAATCCAGATCTAATCCTTAAATAAGTTTATTGAAGAAGGTTATGATCAGCCAACAAGACCTTATTTTGCATAATTTATTCATAATATCAAGATTTAAAACTCAGATTGATTGCCATAAAGATACAGTACACACAGACTTTCCTATTCATCCAGTATGTCATTTTACTGTTATATTTGGGAAAAAAAACATAATAAATTCTATATTAAATGACTTTACACCCAGAATATGTTCTCACTGTGATTGCCATGGTTAAAATACAGGAGATTACTTGAGTAATAATATGATGAAAGCTCAGTGGGAGAGCATTAAAATGATGGAGAATCATGAGAGAAAGTGGATTGTGAACTGCTTTGATGCCCCTGGCTTTGCCGTTGTAATAGCGCCAGCATTCTTATAGTAAAAATGATGTTGTGTGACTGTATGCTGCAGGCCGAATTCATGTGAAATACCTGTGTATGCATACACAAGTCTCTTTCTTCCTGGGGACTTCATTGTTCCGGCTCATCAAGTGTGCATCCTTGTGCTTTATGTCTGCTTGTTGTGCACCAGACTGAATGTATCTGTAGCCAGTACATTTGCAACCCCCCNCCCCCCCCTTTCCCTGTGGACATTATTGTTCCACCTCATCTGATGTGTGTATGTTTGACCTTTGCCCTTGCCTGCCTAGGGGAGATGGAGGAGGAGATGGAGAATCCAGAGATGGCAGACCTCCCCGAGAAACAAAAACACCAGCTCAGACACAGAGAGCTCTTCCTGTCCCGCCAACTGGAGTCCTTACCTGCCACACACATCAGGTACACTGCTGTTCACCGTAAAATGATGGATTTGAGTCTGTCATTCTCTCTCTGTATTTATGTCTCTCTTTCTTTCAAGAATTTAGACATCTGGCAAAACATCTGGCACTACTCAGGGCATTATCATGTTACCAAATACTGTACCAATCCTGTTCTAAAATATGTAAAGCACATGTTTACCCTTAAGCTTCTGTGCTTCCTTGACAAAAAAAAAAAAAAAAAAAAAGTTGGTGAATGGTGATGTGGTATTTTATTGATTCTTGCACTCCAGGGTCACACTGTGACGTCTGCTACAGATAAGGTTATCCCAGGTGAAAGATGTTTTGGAGCAGTTAGAGCTAATCAGCTTGAATACAAAATAACCCCCAGTATGCATGTTTTGCTCAAAATATCAGCAGAATGGTGGCCTTGATTCTACATGTAGAATTGCCTTTGCTCATCAGTGCCTTTGCTCCAGGCAAACCAACCAATCATTACCACGTTATTACTTGACATTTCGGATGAGTTTCAGGGACAACAAATGATGTCTACTCTAATAAAATACTGAGTGGAGATGTTTATTTAGCTTGATTACTTTTTCAGTGTGTAGTGGGGTCACATGAGATGTTTGACGTATCATTCTGAAAAACTGTATTTACTCTGGGCTCAAGAAGTATGACTAGTTGATAAATAATTTCATTTCAGGCAGTAGCAGTTGTCTACTCTCATTAGCAGAGCTGCCAAGATTAGTGCTGTCAAGTCAATACACTGGCCCTTGATTAGTCAAATAACACAGTTCTCTGATTGGACCAGAATCAATCTCATCAATGCAGATTCAGAGATGAATCCTCCATTAAAGTAGTACCATATACGGCTTCATTGACAGGGGATAGTTTGGACCAAGGATGTATCTTTCATCTCTGACTTATAAACAGTAACAATGTATTTGCTACATTTTAAGGCTTTTCTGCTATTTTGTGTTTTACATGTTAACCATTTCATCTCTCTCATCTTCCTCTCCCTCTTTGTTCCTCTTGTCTGTCCCTCTTTTCTCTCCTTTCTCAAAATCTTATGTCTTTTATTCATTCCTTTCACACTGCCTCACTCTTTGCACTCTCTTTTCTTTCTCTCCTTTCACCTCTTATGTTGTCCTTATTTCTCCACCTGTTGCCTTTCTTTTTACATCCTTGCATCCTGCATGTGATTGGTGGATTGCAGGGGGAAGTGCTGTGTGACACTGCTGAATGAGACGGAAGCTCTAAAGTCCTACCTGGACAGAGAGGTACGTATACCAGCTCAACCATCTCCTAAACTCTGATTAGGTGTATTAGGTTTCAGTATGTAGGCAAGAGTGTGTGTGTGTGTGTGTGTGTGTGTGTGTGTGTGTGTGAATCTTATGAGTTTAGAGAGTCTCGTTGCCCAATGAATTATTCAACATGTTGACCCAGAATGTTCTTTTCACGTACAGTAATGAGGAGACGAGAGACTAGCAGATGGGAAAATGCACATACACACACACACACACACACACACACACACAAACATACAAATATATACGCTTCACTCTTTCCTCTCTGTAGTTACCAATCTCTCTTCCTCTTCCTTTCATTCCTCCCTCATGACTTCCTGCCATCTGTATTTCCCAGGATGCCTTCTTCTACTCTCTTGTGTATGATCCTCAGCAAAAGACACTGCTGGCTGATAAGGGAGAGATCCGCGTGGGGAACAAATATCAGGCTGATATCACAGACCTCTTGAAAGAAGGTACATCATTACATCTTGGACATTTAAGTGCCATAGTTTTTCAGAGCAACTTATTCACATCAGTGTTTCTCATACATAGGCTCTGCTTGGGCGGTCCGCCCAGGTAGATCGTAAGATAAAATCCGAATCGCAGGACGGAAGGTAGATCCAGCCTTAAAAAAAAAAAAAATACAACTGTGACACTGCTGTCACACACAGGATTGGATACTCGACATGCTTGCCCACTGCCACAAGCAAATTTTCAGCCTGTGGGAAACACTACACATGGTAGCATGTTAACTTTTTCCACAGGGAACTTTCTCTCTGCACTGATTTCTTTTGCAGGCATTTTTCAGCATTAATAGGGGTCTGATCCATAAACTGCACCTTTTATGGGCATTCTTGTAACTGTCCCATTTTCACGAACCTTTTATGAACATCCAGGACCTTTTTACTCCTAAGCTATGCTTTATTTTTCACTATTTTTACAAGTAAAAAAAAAAAGACTAACTTAGGTTGCCATGGCAATAGCAGTAGCATGCTTATACATATCCATTTAGAAATAAAAGAATAATGTTTATGCACTACATAACTCTGCACATCACTGTGAAGAGCCCTTGCATGCCTCTGTTAATTCTGACCAATCAAAACAATTCCCAAAGTTTTGGGACAAATTATGCAGCATTATGTGGTGTGTGATTGTCGATTCAGGGTGATTTTGCAGTTACCCAGAGAGTTTGGAGAGGATTGGGTGTACAGTTGTTAGGTTCTGGCTAAACTGTAAAGCTGGAACTTGGCATAATTTTCAGATTGAAAGCAACCTCCAAACCTGACCACGAAAAAATGTCTGCATATTTATAAATTTTTCTGACTTTGCTGCTTGTTTAGAACATTAAAATCCATAATTGTTATAATTCATTCACATTGATTTTTTTAGTCAATATTTTGAGGAAATACTCTATCTTCAAATATGACTTTTTTTTTCTTTTTTAATACAAACTTTAGGATTCCATGTTTTGCCAAAATTTTGTGCTCTTAGCAGGTAGAAAACCTGTGAAAGTGTAGGCCCTCATGGGACACTAAGCTTTCTTATGAGACCAGTATTGAAGAAATTCTGGTCAAACATGGCTTGGAAGCTCAGGCAGAGTGGTAGATTTATTGCAGGTTGACAAACACTATCTGTGCAATTTTAAGGTTCATCATGCCTTTACACAAAGACGTTACCGAATTTAGTTGTTTTACAAACTGTACCGGACAACATAAATTTATTGCTCTGTGTGTGTGCGTCTGTGTGTGTGTGTGTCTGTACACGCATCCCTGCAGGTGAGAATGATGACAGGGACTTGGAGAAACTAGAGGAGAAGATCTGGAACCCCAACAGCTCACTGACAGAGAAACAGATTGACCAGTTCTTAGTTGTTGCTCGGTGAGTTTAAATACTGGAAAAAGAAAAAGAAAAAAAATTTTCAAGTACCTCAATCGCTTTCTCAACCTTGGTGTGCTTTATTTTTCTTTGTAGAGCAAGATTTTGTTGCTATGTAATTTTAGACAAAAATGTTGTTAAAAATGTTGTTGCTGAAAACATATCTTAAAATTACAGTATGTATCATATTGTGACAGTCATAGAAGTGGCAACACAAGATTATTGAAAAGGAGAGTACTTGTTGATTTGACTCATGTTTTCATGATAAATTATTCTGAGAAAGATGAATTGTTTTTTTTTCCTGAATGCATATGAAACATCAAATTTAGAGAGTAAAAATAAAATCCCAAGTTTATGTGTTATATGTCTTTAACTCTTTCTCTCTATTTTTGTCTTCATTTCTGTTTTCTTTTTTTTTTTTTTTTTTTTTGCCCTCCAGGTCAGTAGGCACATTCGCCAGAGCCCTGGACTGCAGTAGTTCTGTCCGGCAGCCTAGCCTTCACATGAGTGCTGCTGCAGCCTCCAGAGACATCACCTTGGTGAGTTACACACACCCAGTACATGCACATGAAAGCAGCCTGGGGTTAAATCAGTATCACACCAGAGGTGAAAAGTGTAGGAGTGAAACATTACGGTTAATCAAAGAAAATATATGTGTGTGTGGGTGAGGGTGCGTGCATGTGTGTGTGTGTTACTGATTGTAGAGGCCTGTGTCTGGTTATTCCTAATAAGCTCTCAGTCCCAGAAGCCTTGTGTGGGTCCGTTCTGCCCTAGATCTGATCCTCATATATAAAACATTGATGCACACACTACACAAAGCCTTGCACAGGAGGGATGCATATAGTGATTCAAACATCTTCCTCATTTTCCAAACTCCATAGATGGAAAGGAAAAATTTGTCATCCCTGTCAACTGACAACTGCAGAAAATGAAATAATAAATTTCCTGTTTCCCTGATTGCATATGTGATTGCTTTAATTAATTTAACATTTTTCCATTTAAAAATACGTAGTACTCTGATCGAAAAAGCCCATACACTGAAGATGACATGATTAAGTCCTTAGTGTCGCTTCCATTTTGTGTTTAGTTTCATGCTATGGACACCCTCCACGCCACAGGCTATGACATGACTCGAGCAATCGCAGCTCTAGTGCCTCAGGGTGGACCCGTCCTCTGCAGGGATGAAATGGAGGAGTGGAGCGCCTCAGAAGCCAACCTGTTTGAGGAGGCACTAGAGAAATATGGCAAAGACTTCACTGATATCCAGCAGGACTTTGTGAGTACCAAGCTATTTATTTTGAGTATTTTGAAGGCAATTTAGCTTAATTAAATAGCTTACAGTGAAAATATGCAGGAAGACATTTTGAATACCCAGTATGTTCATTAACGTGTTCATTCACCAGCATGCCTGTATGTTGGATGTTCAAAGTTAATTCAAGATGTGTATGTAATCACTTTGCCATAATTGCTGCTTCTGAGTAGAGAGATCACAGAATTAGAATTCAACCTGCACTGCAGACATTTGCATTTTATTTAGGCATTTAGGCAATTATGTGCAAAAAAAAAAACAAACAAACAAAAAAAATTTATCTGCAGAAACTTTTCCAAGAAATAAGTAAGCCTGAGACCTAACTTAAAAGGCAGGACAATTTTTCTTTTCTTTTTTTTTTATTTTATTTTTTTCCTGCTCTAGATTCTGTCTGAATATAATGGCGCTGCCGATTTGGACTTTCCAACACATCTGTTAAGCTCTCACTATATGCATCACTCTACCCCCTGGTGGCAGATTGCTGTCAGTGCTGCTCACTCCATTTCCACCCCAAGCCTTTTCTCATACAATAGAACTAACCACCATTATGGGTGGGGCCAATACTTGACAGCCCTGTTGCCCCTTAAACTTCTTAGAATAAACTTTACAGTGCAACCTCAGGAGATCCGAAAAGATTGTATGGCCTTTTGCGCTTTTTTTTTTTTTTTTNTTTTTTTTTTTTTTTGTCACAGATGAGAGCTGCTTTCTTTTTTCATCTTTTAATAATGCAGTTAAATACAGATCCTGTTGAGGTCACAGTGAGTGTAGATATGACACAATGCTTTTGCGAAACTTTCAGTAGTAACCACAAAGTTTCAGGTCATCACAATACTGTTGACTGAGAATGTTCCTGCTGATGTGCTTTGGCCAAAGGTATCTTGACAGTCAAGCATGTGTTGAACATTACTTTTTCACTTCCTACAAGCTGATTTTCATTGTGAGTTTGGAGATTAAAACCAGTGACCAGCCAATCTGCTTCCAAACTCAAATAATGATTTGTTTTTTTGTTTTTTTTTTTTGTTTCCTATTTTCTCTTGTTCAGTTGCCCTGGAAGTCTCTGACCAGTATTATTGAGTATTACTACATGTGGAAGACCACAGACAGATATGTACAGCAGGTATTTTGTCTTGATTTATAACCAGTCATAATTTTGTATGATAATCTGCTTTGTTTAAAGCCTAATAACTGAATAACATTGATTTGTCACATGTGATAAGTTATAGCCATTGTGGAAAAAAAGAAATAGTGCCTTTCTCTCCTGCATCCTAAAAACTACGTTTAAGGCTGATGACCTAATTTTTATATCCCTACATTCTAATCATTGCAGCAATTTTGTTGAAAATAATTGTATTTTGTTTTTAAAAACCCAGAAGTTCCATATTTATTTGTTGAGATATAAAATAAACCTTTGCAATTATTAAGGGTTATCTTACTAAAAATAATCCTAAATAAATCAGATATACAAATATCACAATCCGGTCTTCGTATCAAATAATCTCACATGGGGTTCAGATACTTAAATTGAGAAACATCTGCTTGCATGTCCTGTTTTAACACCTGTGTTGAAGGAAGGAATTAATCTTCCTAATCACATCTTTCTTTCTCCCCTTTCTCCATCTTTCTCACCCTCTCTCTCCTTCAGAAACGGTTAAAAGCAGCAGAAGCAGAAAGCAAGTTGAAGCAAGTATACATCCCAAACTAGTGAGTACTTTGCACATTTTTGTGTGGAATATTGGATTTACCTGCATTCATCAGAGTAGATTAATGCAGCACTTGAAAACTTTGCAGTGCTGTACTGACCTTCTCAGCAGGATTTTTGGTATTTTAAAGCTGGACATCTGCAGCTGTTGTTGGAGCACAAACTCTTCTTTTATGAAAGCTATCAGTGCAGTATCAGTGACTGCTGTCTGTGTGGGATGATAAATGTTATGTATTATTCTCTGTATCTGTAGCCTTTCTTAATTTTGCTGCTCTGACCCTGTCGTTGTTTGTCCCCTGCCAGTAACAAGCCAAACCCAAACCAGTTGAGTAACAGTGTAAAGCCGGCTCTGGTGAATGGAGCGGCAGGTACAGTAGTCCCTGGACCTCCAGGCCAGACCCCCGGCCTAGGCAGAGCCTGTGAAAGCTGCTACAGTAAGTCAGCCACATGTACGGCATCGCTGCTGGGTTAAAGCCATGATTCTGTGATCGCTGCAGCTTGGTTTCATGCAGCAAAAAGTTAAAGTAGTTTGACCTAATTTGGTAAAAATCCCAAACAAGATTTGTTAAACTGCATTGGTCCCATTGCATATGATGAAGTTAGAGTTAGAAAAATGAAAGATGACTAGTGCAAACTAAATTTAAATCAGGTTGTAGCATGTTTGGCGTACTTTAAACTGTGGAAAACTCCAACCAAAACATAGAAAAATATTCATATTTATGCACATCATTGCAATAGATGTAATATTTTTGAACCAGCGACAGAATCTATCTGCTGCAGTATTTTACAGAAGTATAAATGTTATTTAGAATCAGGTGATGTTATTTTATAATTCCTTTCAAGTTCAAGTTTAAATTTGCAGGATATTCACTTTTTTTTTTTCTACTTGTGTAATAGAAATGTAAATTAGGAAAGCTAGTTTGCTACAGTGGCTCCCTAACAAACCTTTTCTAAAGGATGGGAGTTGTGTTTTGCTCATTTCTGTGTCACAGTCCTCTGTGGTCTCATTAAATCAGTTTGGATACTTTTTTTTTTGTTTTTGTTTTTTTTGCTCGTGGTAACAATTTCCACATGTTTTTACACACACATGCGCACACACACACACACACACAAAAACCTCTTAATAGACTAAACCCTGTTAAGCGAGTTTTATGACCTTAGGGTATTTTACACTTGTGAGATCCTACATCTTAATTTCTTAGAATACAAGCTTTGGAAAAATTAAGTATTTTCTCAGTGTGGGTGTTTGTCAGTCAACCATGCTGAATAATATTCATAAAAAAGCACAATGTGAGCAGGAACAACATGTTTGCAGGCTACACACTCATCCCTTACTCAAGCATTTACTTCCCTTCAGTTGTTTTTTTTTTTTTTNTTTTTTTTTTTTTCTTTCTGCAAACTAGATGTTGGACATTTGCATAATTATCCACCTCTGCTTTTGACAGTATATACAATAGTTGAATTACTTCCTGTATATTGATGTGTAGATTTAATATAAAGACCAAACTAAACTTGTTAACAACCAAATATGAGTTTTATAAATGGAGAGAAAAGAGAAGAGCATAATCTGTCCTGCAGTCTGAGCTATTTTAGTGGTTTTAATTAATTCACTGATGAATGATTAAAGGTTGTATCACGCATGCATGAGCATGTGTTCCTGATTATGTGTGGATTATGCTCCATCTTGCACACATATGTTAGTGTGTGTTCCTCTGTACACCTTTTCTGTATGAATATGTATGGACCAGCACATGTTTGTACTTGTGTATGTGATAGTACCTTTGTGTGTGTGTGTGTGTAGCCAGCAGCTCCTATCAGTGGTACTCGTGGGGACCTCCCAACATGCAGTGTCGCTTATGTGCTTCATGCTGGACCTACTGGAAGAAATACGGGGGGCTGAAGATGCCCACAAGGCTGGACGGAGAAAGACCTGGACCCAACCGCAACAGCATGGTACACACACATACGCACTACAGAGGTTGCTTATTCTTTCCTGGAGTTTCCTGTCTGCACACTTAGGATACCACATACAAAAAAAATTAACCATTGTTAATTAACCACGGTTTGCTGCATAATCCACATATTCCTTCCCCAAAAAAGTGCTCTTTGAGTCCTAAGAATCCTGTTACTGGATATTAAGATTGAATAAATTCCATATGGTAAACCTTACATTATTTTATTTTATTTTATTTTATTTTAATGTTTAATGTTAACTACAAACTCTCAAAGTATAACAACATTGTCAAGTCTTCATGAGAAACCCTGTGTTCAACTCTAAATGATTGTGTGTGTGCATATACACTTTGGCGGACTGAAATTGGCTTAGCATTTCAACAAGCCAGATGAAGTTCCACATACATAAATATAGCTGAAGCAGCTGTGGGTGTTTGCCAGTCTGGTGAAGGGTTTCTGTTATGGGTTGCAGGTAAACTATTAGCTATGAAATCACTTTGGTCCATTTTGTCAAACATTATCAGTAAATCCATGGAAAGTTTAACTAAATTCATTTCACATTTTTCACTCCAGATGTTTTTCTTGCCATCAGCCGCTTTATAAATTAATGATGATTTAAGATGTTAACACATTTTGCTCCGAGGCCACCAGCATACATTGCTATGCGTTTTTAGAGGCTAACAGACTGGTTGTCTTGTCTGATCGTCCCTGCAGAGCCCCCACGCTTTGCCTCTGAGGCACAGTAGCAGCCCCAAGTTTGCGGTGAAAACACGGCAGGCTTTCTACTTGCAGACTACAGGGATTACACGGGTGGCGCGGCGGCTCTGCCAGGACATCATCAGGCCACGCTATCTGGCCAGGCACCCCTACCTTCCCGTCAACACAGCAGCCATCAAGGCAGAATGTAAGGATGTGATTTCCCCCTAAACAACAACTATTTACTGAGGCTATATGTTCCTTATATTTTGTGAAAAATTCAAGCCAAGATGCATTTTTTTTTTCATTTTTATGGCTGCACATGGTGTCCCATATTTAATTATGTTATTATTTGTCATTTCTAGTGACTGCACTCTTGTACTCTTTAATTCTACAGGTGCCCTGCGGTTGCCAGATCAGCCAAAAATGCCTTCACCTCTGAAACCTGTGGAACGTAAACCTCTTGAGTCTGTGGTCCGATATTTAGGTAAAAGCCCGTTAATCACTGCATGTCTCACTAAATTGAGATTAAAGGTTCTTATTTCAGTTGGTTTTAACTGGACTCGTGATACATAGCACTTTTTAATTCTTCCTGTTAGACATTGATAGTGAGAGAAAACATATTTTTGCTCACTGGAAAGGATTCAAACCACGTAAATCAAGTAAGTAAGTTAACCACGGTTAACTTACTTACTTGATTATCCAAAGTGACCACCTTCCTTTTTCTTTCCTTTCATCTACAGAAGCACATCCCTGTCCAGCCAAGCCTGACCCCCCTATTCGTGGACCATCCATCTCCACAGCTAGCCTAACACCTATAAAATCCTCCCCCATCCTCAACAATGGCTCACCTACCATCCTGGGCAAACGCACCTATGAACAGCACAACGGTCTGGATGGTGAGCGAGACAGACAGAACGAACCAGGAGAGAGCTGTGTGTGTGTGTGTGTACTATCTGGTGGGGGTGGGGTGTATGTATGGTTTATTTTCCGTTGTCAGGGTTGGAGTTGTGCATATTCTGTAATTGTCGTATATTACAATTTTACTTTCCACAACTAGTCGTTATAATGTGTAAAGTAGTTGTAAATGGTGATATAAGATTAAAAATGCTTTAAAATAATTTTCGAAATGTTCCTTAAACCATCAAATCTGATAATTATGATCACATTATCTATTAATTACTTACTGGGTAGCTTTGAAAGGTGACTTTTTAATAATTGTGATATTGAATATCTTTTTTTATTTAATTTCAGCATTTTAATGCTAAAGATTAATATTCAATTCATTATTTTAGGTTTAAACAGAATATACAAGAACATCTGAGCTAAAGCACACTAATTGAGATCCACTTCTGAAAGCTTAAGGGTTTCTGTGGGCTCCTTTTTTGGTGGGTGGGGTTATGGTGGGGTGGGTTGTCCCACTTTCTCTCTCTCCCTTGTGAACGAGTGTGAAAGGGAAAGAGACAGACTGAGAGATCAAGAGAGCAAGAGGAAGCCAGAAAGCAGAGGGAGAGAGATTTCAAGAGGATGGGATCGGCCTTGCTCCTGCTTTAGCTGGAGGCTACATTCTGTGTTGTCATGGTAACAGCAGAGAGGAGGAGGGCTTGGTAAGTGTATCCTGAGGGAAAGCATCTCCACTGGTCTGCAAGCCCACCTCCGGCCTGGACTGATAACACACTACAAGGAGATTTGGGTTGGAAATCGGCATGTTAACTATTCCAGGCTCAAAGATTCGGGATCGCTTTGATTTTTATCTCCAACTTGCTTAAGGCTTGTGAGTTCAGAGATGAGATTTGGTTCTGGAGCGTCAAAGGAGCAGCATCAACAGGATTGGATGTTTGTTATTTTTTTGCCATAAATGATTGCAAAATCATGAATGTGAGTTTCGTGGTGGAAAGAGTCAATTGAATGTTGCGATTTTGTCAGTCAGATTGTCACCAATGTGATGATGAATATTTCTAATGATTCTTTGATTTGTATTATCTGGAACAAACAAGTAAAGTTGTAAAAGGACAGATTCTACAGTGAGAATGAGGGGATTGTGGGTATTTTGTGAAAATTTCACTGAGACCATCTTTATCATGTTCACTCATTTCTTCAAATTAGATATTACTCATGCTGACAGCAGCATGTAATAAGAGTTGAAGTTTCTTCATCGCTTGATGGAGCGACCTGATGAGAATAGAGCCGTAGAAAAAGTGGAGTTTATAGATGGAGCCACCAGAGGGCAGAAGATGGTATATTTTTGTATAAACATTAGTGACAGTGGTGTGACTGCTGACTGCAGGAGGCAGAGTGTGTGTTTGTGTGTTTGCTTGTGTGTGCTTTCCAAACTAACACACCTCGTCTCTTTCACCATCTGCAGGCACTAAACCCAAAGCCCTGACTCCACAGTGGGACATCATCGCCAAACGAGTGAGTGAACCGAGCCGACCCTCGGGCTCCATGCAGGACAAGATACACGAACTGGACTGACGGCTTTGTAGGAATGACCTCTACTGCAAACTCCAGTGAGGTGAGCTGCACCACTGGCTTTTGTGAAGATTGTCTAACACAAGGTTTATTTCCTGAGCTGCTTGTTTCTTCATCAGGTGACATTAATGGAAACTGTAAATGTGTTGATGAAAGATCTCTCATACATTCCTGTATTTTTGACAACCTGAGAACTGCTCCTGATTTCTGTCCCTGTTGTTTTCCTGGCAGCAGAGCAGGACATCAAATGGAAAGGCGTTATCCAATAATCCATAGCTGTGAGCAGCTGAGTGCAGAGGAGACGACACTATTGGCCACCTTACTTCAGTCAGCGCGGGTCTGTCAGTAACTCAAGACCAATCAATCATCGAACTGAGTTTGGATTTGGTCAATCAGAAGATGAGCCCAACTGTACAGGACTGTTTATTACTTAAATTTCTCGTTATTACTGTCATTGTAATTATTGTTATTGTTATTATAATTTTCATTTTTTACCAGCTATCGCGCAGACACTTATAGTTTGTCGATCAAACGATGAAACTTATGAAGTTTCATGAAAAATGCTTGCAAAACCCGTGGAAAAGGGTAGAAGGACTGTAAAATAAGCCTGCATCTTCTGTTTTTTTTATTTTAACAAGTTAAATTTCACAAGGAGACGCACTTTGATTTCAGCGACACGAGTAACTCCTTGTCTTCTGTTTTAGTGAGTTTGAACGCTGTATGGATTTCTTCTGTTTTGTGAGCCAGCCCTGCTCTTTGGCCAGAGAGGTTTAACTTATTGAGAAAGACTTGCTGTTTTTTCTACCTTTTTCACAAGTAATGCATCTATGCTTCAAAAATGTAATTAAAAAAAAAAAAAAAAGATTTTTCCCTCTTTTGTCTACACAGAGATGAACATGTCAAAAATGTGAGTCTTATTCTCCAAACTGGTCCAACCATTTTTCACAGCTTTCCTTACTTTTGTTACATATGCAAATGGTATATATGCTAAATAATTGAAGCTTTTTTTTTTTTTTTTTTTNTTTTTTTTTTTTTTTTTTGGCCCAAAATGCCTTTTACTGTACTGTAACAACAGTTTTAAGGGTGTCTTATGCTTTCTGTGAGGATGTTTGCGCTGATACAAACTGACAGAGATCTGATGAACAGATGTGGTGCTTTTATACTCTGCAGCTTTCTCCTTACGGCAAACTGATATTTTCCCAAACTGTAGGGGATAGTGTCTAAAAAAAAAAAAAAAAAAAANAAAAAAAAAAAAAAAAAAAATCACACCTGCAGCACATAGTATCATAAAAGAAGTTTTGTTTACAAATGGTGTTGCTCATGATGAGTGATTTTCATGTGTTGGATCCCTGCTTCTCCCTTTCACTTGCATCATGCATGTAGCTCTATGTAGGATTGGTTAAAATAAGTTACTTAGACAAAAAAAAAAAAAAAAAAAAAAATCGATTTGTTTGCTGGGATAGATTACGTATCTCAAGCACATTTCAAGTCTCTACAGGTTGATTTCAATAGTGTTCTGGAATGAACTGAAACCAGTGGCAGTCTGGAAGGTATAAAAACCAATTCTAAAATTTACTGCTCCAGTTGTATGTTTTGGAAAAGTAACATAATGTGGGTTCAGGTTGTATATATTGGACTCTAATATGCAAAATCACCGGAATGTTCCTTTCACATTTACACCATTGAAATCCTAAAATATTTACCCCTTTGGAAGCCACTAGAGGCCGCTTCAAGTACCCATGGTGCCCCTCATACTTCAGTTTGAGAACCACTGGTCCAACACATGATGTGCAGCATTGAGATTTACATTCATCAGAACTGAGGAAATTCAGCTACACATCCCTCACAACTAACTTGTGGTATTACACCCTGACCAGCAGAATGAAAGGATTTGGTGTTTAGATCCTCACTGAGGGGATAAGCCGTGTCACTAAGCTTTGGTAATGAAATGGTTAACCAAAGATGCAGGATCTGAGTCTGTCTGAGCATGTGCTGCTGCTGCTGCTGCTGCAGTGAAGTAAAATGTGTCACTTTCCATCGGTGAACGGACGCACGGTGCGAAAAAAGCCGGTAACAGGCGACCTCCAGGCGGGCAGCACGACATCCAGGACCGTGGCTGTGGATGTTAGACGTGATCTGCCGGCCTGCATGCCGCGCGATCCTCCTCAGAGCCCGAACTGAAGGTAAAAACAGCGCTGGAGGTGAATCATATCCGTCGATGTGGGATTATAATGAGAAGCAAACAGTCATGATAATATATTTGCGATTTTTGACAAGTTATTTTTTTTCTGATCTTACATTGGGAATTAGGTGAGCTGATTATTAATGAGCAATTTTCCGGCATGATCGCAGGTGTGAGTGTTTATAACTCACGATTTATTGCAATATAATTTAATGTAATTAAAGGACACAACTAGAAGATCAAAAAACAGGACGCATGTAGTTTCTTGTGTTTTACCCACAGTTATTAGATTATTACACCTGTTAAATATAAATAGAAGAGTGACAGGCTCAGCAAGTAGTAGTTTGTGCATGTTTTTGCTTCGGATCGTGATTTATGAGGAATATAAAAGTGTTTTGAAGTCCTCGTCTGGCCGTTTTAGTGAGGTTTTACCAGGGTTCGGCGTTAATTCTGGAGAGGTAAGCCGCACTGCTCCGCAGGAAGGAGCGTGATGCTGCAGCGGGCCTGCGCACTGGCCGCACTTTCCAGGGACAAAATAAAGATGACTTTGGCCGTCTGTAGTATAATTTACACCCAGAGTGCATTTCCTAAGATTGTGTATACTTACTATGGCTCCATTATTTGTCAGCTAGTCAGGTGACCGCGTTTTTACAGAAAATGCTCTTATTAAATGTGCTGAGGGGGTTGGATTTCCAAAATCCCTCATTGATTCTTTCCACATAAGGCCCGCAGTTCACTATAATTTAGACATAATCCCTGCTGCTGCCCGGTAACCTATATTCCCATCCAGCCATAAACCATATCGATATTTTGGACCTATTTATATCATACAGCAGCCTTCACTGCAAGGAGTCCCATTACAAGGCCTGTCATGATGCCCATGCAATTTTTCAGCAGTTTGAATTCAATATGTGTGGCTCAAGGGCACTCCAACAGTCCTTGCTTAGGGAGAGCTGCTTTACCAAACTGAAGTGTCCCAGTGTGTGAAGAAGTTGAACTCTCAAAAAGTTTTTTTTTTTTTTTTTTTTTTTTTTTTTTGTCTAACACTTTTCCTGTTTTGATGAGAAAAGCAAACATGAAGTAAGACATGCATTCAGAACATTACCAGGTGAGCCTGGGTGTAACTTGCAAATTACAACTTACTTCTCTTTATTCATAGTACCTTTTTAAGATGGTATAATATAATATAATTTCATACAACTGGCTGATAATTGCAAACTTAATGTTTAAACCTCACCATCTTCACTGCTATATACAGTATACTGTATATCCTATCCTAAATGTTGTCATATACCAGAAAGTGTCATATATTTGCATGTTTATCTGAACTACATGGATTATGAACAATTGTGTTAGTTTTGGAATTCCACAAATAAAAATATATTGCAATTCCGTTAAATCTCCAAGTTTGCGGAAATGCTTTTGCACTTATCAGCCAGTTACGTTGAAATTACACAGTCAACGTCTTAGCCATAGCAATTAAAAGCGACGTAAGCTTCCTGCTCTTTTTTTTTTTTTTTTNTTTTTTTTTTTTTTTATCTTGCAGCTTGTAGTTTTGGGTATCAGCGAGATCTTGTCCTGCAATTCCCAGTTTTACCAGCAGGTTACCTTCAAACGCAGCATAGAAGCAGTTCTATGCTTCTATGCTGCGTTCGATTGCACTCCGAAGTCGGAATTTCTAATGATCAACTGGGAAAATTAAAAAAAAAAAAAAAAAAAANAAAAAAAAAAAAAAAAAAGCGCCCCTAAACTCGGAATTCTTACTGGAAAGTTTTTAAGGTTCCTTAAGACAAAGGTCAGTATTGACCTCATTTCAGCATGGCTACTCACACCGTAAACAGTCTTTTCTGTACGTATAAATGAACTTTTTCAACCAAGCAGCATGCAGACACACTAATAGGGTTAAACATAGAATACTGGTAATGCAGTAGCTGTTTTAAAAAGGGAAATAGCTCATAAACCTTAAAAGTAGCTTCTTTTGGTCTGACAGAGTAAACAAAACGTGCTTTTTTAAGGAGGCGTCCATGCCCTTTCCTACTTTGAGTCACTTGAATGCGCGGTGGTCATAAATGACGTTATTCCGAGTAATGGCTTCCAAGTTCCACGGTACAGCGAACGCATCAATAGAACAAGATACCAGGTAAATCAAGAGTTTGTTTTTTTTTTTTTTTTNTTTTTTTTTTTTTTTCAGTGGTTTTATTGAGAAAACTATTATGAAGTTTTAGGCAACCAGACTGCAAAGGCAAAGGCTCATTCACCTTAATGATTAGAAAAGCTCCTAAATATTTCACTTTGTTTGTCCGACAATTTTGCAGCAGACTTAGCATGTTTGTCTTTTGCGCTAAAACCTTCCCAGAGCAGCCAAGCATTAATTATGCATTGTCAGCCATTGACTACAAAGCTTCTAAGTCTGATAACAGATTAACGTGCACATGTTTCCCTCCATTACGGCCATCATGATGACCGTGTCATTAAATCTGCTGCTTTCTCTGTAGCTGCCCCAAGATTTCTAATCTACGGGACATGACCCACATGCTATTGAGGACAGGGGTCTTAGGGTCTTTCATTAAACTGCAAAGAGCTCAATGAGTGTGGGAGGGGGTAAGAGAGAGAGAGAGAAACACTTTTACACTCTGACATGCTTTCACAAATGTAAAGGACAGTGTGTAAAAGGTAATTTTGAGAATATTGGTACTTAAGAGGCAGACTGATTGAAAACTGGCAGCCAGAGACAAAATAAGTTACAGAGATGAAGATTTCACACGAGACCTTTACTCAACTTAGATAAATCAGCAATAGATGAAAAGTCAAGGTGGACTGCGACAGTTTGCTTCCTGTCCCACAGATAAGGCCAAAGCACAGTGAAATAACAAAACAGATTCCCCAGAGTTAGTGTGTAACGCCAAGTCTGAAGTGACTTAGCTACATTTCATTCCAAAATGTAATTTTAGAAGACAGCGACACCATAATCCTACAAAAAGGATAACACCACTAAAGTAAAATGGTGCTTTTGCTAACAACTTTCCTGATCAATTTGGACACAGTTTCCTCTAAACGAAAAAGGTGTTTTGGATATGAATCCTGTCTTATCGCTCTGTTTACATAAAGCCCCACCAAAACTCTGCTTGTGTTATTCAGGCTTTCACCTTGAGAATATGAAGACTAGACCGTTATATGAGCCTCTGTTGGCTGTGCTGCGTCCAGGCTTTTAGTCTCTTCATGGCGTCTCTCTCTAGCTTTATCAGAAGCCTAAATTATTTGTTGGCCACCTACTCTGTCTCTGTGGGATTCTCCGGATCGAGGCGTGGAGGGAGAAGTGTGCTAGTTTGAATCCCTGTAAAGGCTGGATGGGTCTGGCCAGGGACTTAGAATAGATATTCTAACATTAGGCAGGGCATTTGCTGTAGCTCTCAAGATTACTTAAGGTGCTTAGGTGCCAGAGGTGAAGGAATGTGGTTATACTGGGCAGCTCACTGGTATGAAAGTACTGTGGGCAACTGTAGGAACGAATGGCATGCATGTGTCTCTTTAAAATCAAAGGAAAAGCAAAGAAAATCATCTACACCAGGTGAACATGATTCCTTGTGAGTTTGACTTTTTAATTTCAAAAAACATGATTGATATTATTTTGACTCATCTTTACAGAACTCCACTATAGTTACAGCCAGAGAAGGAAGCCCCATCCAGATTCCTGCCCAAACCTTAACCACACTAAACTTTTACCTGTCTCTAATTTTAACCCAAACTTTACCATTTACAGCCTTATACTAACATCATCTCAAGGTTTATGTCTAAGGATAGCTGTTTTAAGCACCAACCTTCTGGTTTGGCAAGGAAATCACAGCGCTTCTGCACGTAACGCTTGTAGGAGCCATAATTTCACTGGGTTGACTAGAATGGCAGCATAAAAGAGGTTATATTAAGTTTGCGATTTGACAAATCTGACTTGGGATGTAGAAACCCCCAAATATTAGGTAATCTTTGCAGTGGCATCTTTCTTGAGTTATTTTCATCTACTATTTGCCTCAATCTGGTGAGGAGGAGGAGGAGGAGGAGGAGGAGGAGGAGGAGGAATGTGGTGCTGGTTGGAGTGGGAGCCAGCTTGCTGTTTCAGGAGTAATTGACCTGTCTTTGCCATTGATCGGTATCAGTTTGTTTTGTGCTGCTTCAGAAAGTTCTCTCTCCCTCTCTCTCTCTCTCTCTCCCTCTCTCTCACCTNTTGTTTTGTGCTGCTTCAGAAAGTTCTCTCTCCCTCTCTCTCTCTCTCTCTCCCTCTCTCTCACCTCCACTTAATCACCTGCTCATCACACAGACACACACACACATGCACATGAAGGGATTCTCAACAAGTAAATTTGATCAGGATCAATTAGCGCCGCCTCAGGAAGCCATAAATCTGTCTCCTGTGCCATGGTCAGCTTCCTGGTTTGACAGTGATGATGTCACTCACTCGATGCCCGGCAGCTGGATTTCGGGACAGCAGGGTGCAGACAGGTTCATTTAGTTCTGCTTCATGGAAACACATTCCCTGTAGACGTGTCTTCAGTGGACAGATGCAAGTGCTTTGTCTATGAGCAGTGATGAAGCTGCAACATCTGCATTATGTGGTCTTGGTCATTAAAGGACCGTACCAGCAGTGTTGCATGTTTGAGTCCTATAAATATGTGCACGCACATTGCATTACTGCTGACCATTTTCTAAAATATACTACTGGAGGGGCACATTTTAGATTTGTTTTTCCTTCTTCAAATGCATGTAGTATTTATTGGGCTCAAACATGCAAAACCACCAGTATGGTCCTTTAAGTGTTCCCCATAAACACAATGAGGTATTCTTAAGGTGCATCTCCTACCTCATGCATGCTTACAAAGCCAATTTTTTATTTTTATGTCACATTAATTAATTCAAATGTTTAATTTTAACCCAACATCAGTTTGATGCACAAAGAGAAAAACATGATTAAAATAATAATAATAATAAAAACTGAATTACCTGTTTCTGCAAAAGAACTCTTCAGCTGTTCTTAACTTTTCTTATGATAAATGGGCAAATTTTTTTTTTTAGATTATTTATTTATTAATTAACTAGAAACTGATGAGATGTTAGAATATTATTAAAAACACTAAAACTAGAATAACTGACAAATAATTAAACAGACTTAACTGCATTAACTTTAAAATATTTCCTAGTAAACTTACAAGACAAATAACATAATGTGGTTTAATTGTGTAATTAAATGAGGATGCGGTAATCAAAACATTGCTCTACAGCGCCACTAGTGGTGGAAAGCTGCAGTGTCTTTAAATGTGCTGGATGCTGCTGGTTGATGTGGAATATACCCACGCTGCAGCCTGTGAAAGTGACCTCTGGGATCATGTCAGCATCACGGAGCGGCGTAATGGCAGTACCGTGTGATCAGCTTCTGATTTAATCGTGGTGTCAGAGTTCACAGCAGTCAGCGTGTTGCCTCCGCATGAAGTCGCCTCTGTGGTTTTTTAATTCACCCTTGGCTGACTCCCGTGTCAGTGTGTTTTCTTCTCCCTCCTCTTTGTTTACGTCCGGTCAGAGGAGTGTCCCACTGATAGACCTGTCAGCCTTATTTTCAGCAAAACCAGCACTTAAAGGTCTTTCACCACATACACACCCTCGCTCTCTCCCTTCCTGTCTCACTCTCTCTGTCCTGAATGCACACACACTCATTGTCTTCACTCAAACCTGCGGCGCGTCTTGATTGGACTCCCTCCTCTCTCAGCTCCCAGACAGCACCCTGCCTGTGTTGTGTCTCTGTGCCNCCCGTGGTCATTGGGAGGTAAAGTGGGCAGTTCTATTTCTATCAAACTGCCATTCTGATCATCATCACACTGCTGATGTCCCATAGAGAGGTTCAATAGAGTGCAGCGGCGATGCAGGCCGCCACAGCAAGAGCTAACAGGAGCCTTGCTGATCAATACTTCAGACTGATGAGAGAGTTCGTGGGCAATTCTAAAAAGCACGCTACAACAAAAACAGCAGCAGCGACCAGGGACAGCAAATGAACAGCAAATCAGCAGATTCCTTATGATCAATCTGTAAGTGTAATTAGCATTTAGCAGATGTTGAGCACCAATATCCTTATCTCTATGTAATAATGCTTTCTTAATTGTAACCCTAAACTGATTATCTCTTAGAATTTAGACTGAGTGAACATTGACTGAGTTGATCATTGGCTCAAATAAATCACAGATCAGGAGCAGTCATTAGTACTTTCAGCCCAGAATATGAAGGTCAGTGTAACAGACCAACGTATACCCCTGCCCAGATTATCCTGGGGTTAAAGCGAGCTAGCCTGTTTTATAAAACAGGCTAGCTCGCTTAAAGACTTATCAAATTATAAGGTTGTGTCATCAGGGTTAGAGTTAGGGTTAGGGTTAGAGTTGTGTGAAAGTCTGTGAAATAAAACCAAAACCTTATGTATCCTTGATTATTGTGTGTCTGAGTCTGGGGGTATAATCTGGCCTTGGGACTATGAAATGGCCTAGCCTAAATAACACCCTGGGGTATAAACTGGACTAGCCCAGAATATACACTGTAAAATGTGACTTAGTCTTAAATTATGTTTACTTTATGTTTACTTGAACTTAAGACTATATAGTTATATTTACTTGCCCTTTTCAAGGCAATAGGTTTCCTAGATTTTTTTAAAGTAAGATCAACTTGTCACATTTCAGTGTATGTTGCAGTGACGTGTTATTTTTTAAAATTATGATGGAAAGAAACTCTGGACATTGAAATACAGACTAATTTATGAAAAACNTTTTTAAAATTATGATGGAAAGAAACTCTGGACATTGAAATACAGACTAATTTATGAAAAACACAAAGGAGTATAATCTGGACTAGTGGGGTGTAGTCTGATCTAGGTCAAAATATACCCTGGGGTATAGACCACCCTGGGCTATTTTAAACCCTGGGGTATATTTTGGCCTAGACCAGACTATACCCGGGTACAGTTTGCCAGGGGCTTAATCTGACCTGGTACACTGGGTTCAAATCCAGGCCAAGGCCTTTCTGTTTGGGGTTTGCATACCAAATTTTTCACCACTAGCAGCTTAGTGGGTGCACAAGTGTTGAAACAATAATATTTGTGCAATCGATGGAGAGACAGAGGTAAAAAGGAAGAGGGCAGGGAGAGGAATATAATACAGGAATATGATGCTCGAGAGAGAGAGAAAGAGAGAGAGAGAGATGGGGAGAAACAAAAGCTGGCAAGCAGAGAGAGTTGGATACAGAACAAATTGCATTTGCAAATAATCCACAGTGATTGTTAGCATTATTATACAGTATGAACGAGGTTTCCAACATAGAAACCAGGTGACAGAGAGTTATGGAAGACATAACAGCAAGTATTTGAAGGCCAATTGTCGGATTTTGTAATTTGTTCTGATGTAGTAAAGCCTGTTTATGTGGTTCCCTTAAGTAGGTTTAAGCTTTCAGAAGCTACGAATCCTTTGACCCAGGCCAGCTTGGATAGATGAAAAGAGAGAGAGAGAGAGAGAGAGAGAGAGAGGTTTCCAAGAAGATAATAAAAAGATGCTATAAGGGGTTTCGGGGAGGTCATTTGTCCGGCACAGCAGCCCAGTTCCTCACATGAAACCCTTGTGCCTTGTTTTGCAGAAATGTGCTAATCCTCACGGCCTGGGCCTCATGCAGCCTTTGAAGATAAAAAGAGCAAAAAATCGGCTTTTGTTCTTCAAACGGGCTTTTGTACTCCTAACCTTTTTCTGTGCCTGTATTTTACAGAGCTGTTATGATCCATTGTATAATGTTTGCCGTTATGACACAGTTTCCTCTGGAGGCATTGTATAGTACAATATACAACCAGTGCCTTCATAATCTATGTGGTCTTTGAACTTTCTGCCTCCTCAGGATGATGTTGACGCATTGTACCTTATTAGATGTACAGTACAATAACTAGAAGAGATAGACAATCCAACCATGCGTGGGCCTCCTGACCTCTGATACCAAGGCCTGTTGTTCGAAATGGATTTGTAAAAAAGAGCACATAATGTAGGAAGTCAGATGATGGAGCTATAGCTTACATAAGAAGCCCCCTCACATCAACTAGAGACCAAGGAAAAGTGAGCTCTTCAGCCCAGCCATTTTTTCAAGCTTTTCATTGCTTTGTTGTAAATTGAATTTCTGCCTGGGTTTGTAATTTGTAATTACACGAAGCTGAATAGAGTTGACGGATTGTATTTTGCTTCCTTTCTTACACATTTCCTCTCTTATTCCCCTTCAGGCCTGCACCACATTAGCAGACAGGGAAAATTTGGCGAAATAAAGAAGAGGAAGAATGGTGACCACGGCAACCCCAGAGGCACCTGTGCCGCTGACGGTGCTGTCGCGCTGGTACCTGTACGCCATCCACGGCTACTTCTGTGAGGTCATGTTCACCGCTGCCTGGGAGTTTGTGGTCAACTGCAACTGGAAGTTCCCCGGTGTGACCAGCGTGTGGGCGCTCTTCATCTACGGTACCTGCATCCTCATCGTGGAGCAGATGTACCTGAAGCTACGCGGCCGCTGCCCGGTGCTGTTGCGTTGCATCATCTACACGTTATGGACATACCTGTGGGAGTTCGGCACGGGGCTGCTGCTGCGCCAATTTGACGCCTGTCCCTGGGACTACTCAGAATTCCGGTATAACTTCATGGGTCTGATCACAGCTGAGTACGCTATTCCCTGGTTCTGTGCCTCCTTCATCGTGGAGCGCTTGGTCATCCGCAAGACACTGCGGCTCCGCTTCCATGAAGGGCCAGAGGACGGTTGGTCAAACTATCGGTCTGATGCTGGTGGGGGAGGAGGAATTTCGGAGGATGGGAGGAGAAGACAGATGAGAAATAGTGCCAACGGCTACCTGAAGGGAGAATGAGCGAATGAACGAAGTAAGGGAAGAAGGACAAACAATCGGAAACCAACCCACTAACCTCTTCTACCCTCCTCATCCTATTTTCAGCTACACAGACTGACCTGGTATTTAGAGGTGGAGGAAATAAATAATTAACTGGGGCTATAAAGGCCCAAATCGCTCACTGTGTCCTCTGCTGTTGACAATGAGGACCTCCAGTAGTTCCATGCTGCTGTTTGCTGCATCTCATAACACACCCACCCATTTCACCTGGGGCTGACCTTAAGGAGATTCTTGTAATATCCAAACCGTCTCACTCCAGCAACAGTAACAAACCTGGGATTTCAAAAAAAAAAAAAAAAAANAAAAAAAAAAAAAAAAAACACCGTTGCATTCTGTGATATAGAAACAAAATCAAGACCAGGACCACTATTTCACATTGATTTAAAAAGAACCTGTTTTGTTTTTCAAGGGTAAAGCAGAATGTTTGCTACATCAAAACAGTAATAAAAAAGTAACTGTCCTTTTTAAAAATGTATATATTGTTATTAAGCATTAATCAAAGTACTGTAGTAACTTAGCTTCAAAAGGCTTTATAGGTTAATTGTTCATCAACGCACCAGGGCCCCATATACACCTTGCGTAAAAATCTCTACGTCCAGATGTTATCCGGATGATGCCGTGATGTTCAAACTTGCATTTACACCTGGTTCTTGTTACCTGGGTCCTACCTGTATTGGGATCGGATTTCATTTGACAGGTTGTTGCGCTTTTAAAACCTGCGTTTCCTCCTCGCTTCTTGGATGAGCTTCATCCAGTTCGTAGGTGCAGGTATCCATTTACATTTACACGAACTCCTGATTCAAAATGACTTTATTAACAGGAGCGAGCAGGAAGACGAGGTTTGGTGACGTTTTCAAATTGTGGGTGGATTTTATGATGTGGATTACATTCACATCTGGCTAGCTGTGACTGAGATCTGATCACAATGCGAGTTAGACCACATCTGTTTATGGTCTAATGCCTTCTGCGCGCATGTACACCTTGCGTTAAAATGCCTTTTCCTTCTGCGTACAATGAAATGCGTAGAGATCGCATTTTAATTCAAGGTGTAAATGGGGACTGTGTATCAGCTTAATGTTTTTCTACTGTTAGTAAATACCCCAATGCCTGAAAAAATAATGCATGAAAACAGTTGTCTTCCAAAGTAATAATTATTTTTAACACACATTTTATCCAGTTGTCATACTTGTTGTACTTGAGTCTGTCTGCTGCTTGTGTGAGTTTTTTGGTTTTTCTGCACGGCCCATAATGGCCGGGGCGACTCTTTGTTGGTGATATTATTTTTGAGTCACGACCAGCAGCATAAAGCATCAAGGCAAACCGCTTGGTGACTCATGCAATTTCATTTATTCATAAAGTCTTTTATAACTTGTCTGTCTGCACGTCCAAACCTCACATTCACAATGAAAAAACCCACTTAATAGTCTAATGTTCCTCTAATGTTTGTTTCTAAGGTTATGTGTTTGTTTGGGAGGAAAATGAAATATGCTGCTAATTATTTACTGTCAAAAGAAGTATTAAAATCCATTCACATCCCTTTCACCACTTGATTCCTGCACCTTAGCCAGACTGGAAAATTGTGCAGATTTGGTTTCAAGGTGTCAGAGTCACACAATCCACAGCTGGAATCATTTTGCTGTTCTCCAAAATGCTCAAAGAAACCAGAGAAATTACAACGGTTCAGGCAGTGTTAGAAAAACTTCCCATTTGGTACTCCAAGCAGTTTCAAACTATGAGTGAGCATTATGTGCTGCTGTTTGGCCCTAATTTAGTGTTGCTTCCGTCCACATGGATCTTCACACTCCGTCAAATGTGGGAACAGTAAGATCAAGAACTGTACAGTCGCTTCCATCTGTAGAAGAAGTTTCCGTCTTCAGTTCATGGATTTGGTGCTACTGGTTGGACAGTGATTCCAAGGCAAAAGACGGATATGCAGTGTACATGAAATGATGATATGATTGCTGAATACACTCACTTTTAGCAGTTGTTAGGAGGGAAATTGTATTAAAAAAAAAACTGCCAAAAATCCACATTTCCAGGTCACTTCTTTTAATTTTTTTTTTTTTTTTTTTTTAAAGGATTTTACGTGAAGCTGCAAGTTTCATCATTGTAGCTGCAGAGCCATGCAATGTTTCCCAAAACTGTTTCATTCCTGGTCCAGATGGTTGGTGGTAACAATACAGATTAGTTTAAAATCACTGTTGATCCACTGTGGGCACATATCACAGAAAAATGCTGCCACCTGGTGGATGATTTGATACTGCAGCTGGAAAACAGATGTCATGTGATGATGTCACATGTTTTACTGAGCATGGAGAGGAAATAGTAAAGCTACAAACACATGAAGAGCAGAATCCACAATACGATCAAGAAAAAAAGGTTATTTTGTGTATTATTCACTATCAATTAATTTGAGTTTCTTCCTCTTTTTTTTTTTTTTTTTTTTGATAAATCACCCATTCGGCTTAAAAGCAATAGAGGCCACTCACCTAACAATGATTACTCAGCTCAAGGCCCTTAGGTTTTCTTTTTATTATTAGAACTGATATGCAGCTAATACATTTATTGAATTCTGTAGTTCTGCTTTGATGGGAGAAGTCATAGAAGAAAGTGCAAAATGAAGAGTGTTTTCTCTCAGCAGAATGTGAGTGAAGGACTATTAGGTGAGTGTGTTTAATCAGCAGTAACGAGACATTCTCTGTATGTGTATGTGCATGGATGTGGTGTTTCTAACCTGCAGCTGCATGTGTGAAAGTTTCCAATTTCTCTTCCAAAACTCTGATTTTACCAAATGGTTCACCATCCACGTGTCACTTATTTTTCAATGACAATGTACAGATTTTTAGTCAAAACACTGTACTGTATATCACTAACTTCGATTATATTCCATGTGTATATTTAATTAATCTTTGGGATTCAATGTATTTATTTGATCATAAAATGGTTTGGGAAACATCTCAACTTATAATATGCACATTAAACACTGTTCTCACACATATCCTGCCAGCAATAATCGATGTGCAGCTTGGTTAATATACTGGAGGCAACCCAGACAGGAATTGTTGTGAAACATTTGGCGCTATCTTGCTTGCATTTTTTTTTTACAGACATTTTTTTTTCTTTTCAATAAGAATAATAACCTCAATAAGAGCTCCAAGTTTCTCTCTATGGGTTATTTTAAGACAGGTTTTACAAATGGTACTTTCTTGGACCTTTATCATGTTTATGACTGGTAAATAAATGTAATCAACTTCAGCTCCTTTCCTAAAATTGTATGGAAAAAAAAAACTAAAATTGTATGATAATTGAGCTTCAAACCAGCAGTACCTCAATTTGGCCACACGATGGCTCCATTTCACTAAAGTTAAAAGCAGCTCAGTTCATTCAAGTCATGAAACATTAGGAGAAAATCAAAGGTTAGTTTAAGGAAGTTGTTTGATCACTGAGCTACTGTAGCAATAGACAAATATTGGATTAAAATATAACAAAGCAGAAGCAGTTGAAAGGTTTAATATGAACCAGCATGTCCTCTAATTCCACTCAAGCTGAATAAAATCACTCCTCTTTGTTTAGCTCATCGTGGATTTATGATGGCCTTTTTCAGTTTAGCATCACACAGATATGCACTCTAGCGTAATGGGGGAGAAACACACAAGTGTTTATTTAAATAATGCTATGATGACAGATTTCCTTTTCATGGTGTCCTAGAGCGAAAAATTCCTTCCTCTTCCCTCCCTCACTGCCACACCTTCATCAGGCGCTGAGAATCTGGGTCGTGTACCTGTCCTGGCAAATCCCTTATTTGGCTACAAGTCCCCTGGCCCCGGGGTTCCACCAAGCCAATGTGTAACAGCATGAGGGTGTGTCCACTTCACACTCTCCTGCACTACTGGCATGAACCTGCTCAGGCCCTGCTGGCACTGTGCGGCTTCATGACGCCTCCTCCAGCCAGTCACTCACACTCAGAATATGGAGATTTACAACCTGTAATCTGTGCCGAGGAGATGAAAGGTGTCATCCTTCAGGCAGCTTCGGGACCTATTTTTGTGTGTGTGTGCGTGTGTGCATGCATTCATATGGTCACGTGTACAGAGAGTATTTGTGTGTTCATCTTAGGTTTCACACTGTTTTTCTGTGTGACTTCATTGTGCTCCATGGCAGGTTTCCAGTTTGCTAAACAGGAAGTAGAGATGTACAGAACTCAAGGGATTAAAAGAGACTAACACACTGCAAAAAAATCTAAGGAACAAGCAAAATGCCTTCTTTTTTTTTTTTTTTTTTNTTTTTTTTTTTTTTTTTTTAGAATCAATTCCAAAACTTTGAAACTCTGAAACTAACTTCCAAAAACATACAGAATAAAAGGGACTCAATCAAAAATGGATCATGTGCAAGAATTGAAAAGTCTTCTGGAATCAAGTTTTATTTTCTTGATTCTAGGTGATTATGTAGTCTTGTTTCAGATTCCTGAAACAAGTTGATTCATATTGGAAACAAGCTAAATCGCTGAAGATTATTCTAATTCTTACAATAAGCAAACCATCCTTCTTTATATCAACCATCAAATCCAGTTTTCAGACTTGTTTCTCATCAGATCAAGATACAAACAGATGGAATCAAGAACAATTATCAGGAAAAATGTTTAATAATGTGCTGCACCAAGTGTTTGATGAATTTATGAAGTAAAATTAAGAGTAAATCAGATATCTTTTTTTTTTTTTTTT